>RXON01000061.1:0-82169 GCA_009667805.1 Leptobrachium leishanense
AAAAAAAACTAAAATTCGGACTTCACCCGGGTAATTTTAGGACTAACCAACTGCCCTTGGGTAACGGTCTGAAAGAGCTGAAAAATTCGCACTTTACCCGGATAATGTGTGAGTCTGAAGCTTCACCCGGATAATCTGAGGACTATCCGCAGCTTCGCCTGGGTAATCTGCAGAGCATCCAACCCCGCTTGGGTAATAGTGAATTTTGCTATTATCTATGGATATTATCAATGAAAATGGCAAAAGACAAACATTAAAATGTATTGCGGATATAATGATTATACAGAGTAACAGGATATGTTTCTTATATGAATGTGAAAGAGTTACATGATCTTTATTATGTGTCATATGTGCTTATATATCATTTATAAAACATAATAACCATAAGGTTACTCTTTATATAATATCTTTATCTTCATAAATTAAAAAGTTTGTTTGGACCCAATAATGAGTCGGATCCAAAAGTGAAGCGGAGCTTAAATACCAGTGTGAATAGGATTAAACCTTAGTTAGACATTATAATGAAAAGAAAAAAGAAAGAAAATGGTGGCTATTTTTTCTTGCCTATTGGCTAATATACTGATGCCACTTGTTGCTGGTAGATAATTAGTTAGATAATGAAATGGAAAAAACAACTGTACAAAAGAATTAACAATAACCTTTATTAAACATATACAAATAAAACTAAATATGTGTGTAAACAGTGGTTCACAGCTGTTAAGAATTGTACCGGTAGACCCATATGGCAGACTAGCCAATACTCCCATATGTCGGAGGTAGTTAGAACACTTAATTGTTCTTAAATCACCAACCCTATATATATGCGTTTAATAGGTGAGTAGGTATGTGATTAGTCCTGGTACGCTATTTGCAACCAATTAAATTATGCCCCCCTCCACCTAGGTAGCTATTAACAATTGAGGTAACTCATTTGAATTAATGTTCCGTAATTTGAATTCTCATCAGATGCAATAGATAGCAATTTAGATCGCTCAACGAACAATAGGCTCCAAGCTGGTTACAATAACCAAACCACTTGCATAATTGAAGTAATATACCCTATAGTGGTAGCTATCATACTATGCATCAAGACATAAATGAATAATTAGCATATAATTGAAATTTAATAATTGGATATAATTAACAGATGTTTAAACTATAGATAAATGGATCTCTTGTTAGGAGATCAAATACAAAACGACATAATTGAATTATATCGTTGATGAAGTCCGTTATAACATATGTTATATTTAAATAGTTATAACTTTACAATCAATTCAAAAATGCAGGTCTTGAACACGTCACCACAAATGGTCATAAATAGTAGTACAGGGTATTGTGGCCAGAGTAATTGCTAAAAACTAGGCAAAGTTGCATCAAGACTTGTTTGGCAATCCAGAGAGCAAAATTGGATGTGTATACTAGCATACCAAATTAAGCCAGCATCAGTGATAGGGTGTATCCAACAAGTAATATGGGCTACTTTGAGTCTAAATAGGGGTTCAAAGTATGACGTACGTCTATTTCTATTGATTACTGTACTGTTCTTGTTGGGAATATATACATGCTAATGGTGTTATTGACGATTTGCAAAAATTTGGAGAATCTCCACAATGATGGTCCAAGTATTAACGATTTGTGAGTGTAGCACCGAATTCAACTTCCACCAATATCGGGAGTTTAGACAAGCAAAGCAAATAATAATTCAATAAAGGATTGAATTGCTATGCTGTATCTCGGGTTGCATATATATGCACGCAATGAGTAATGGACCGACCAGTTCAACAATGTTTAAAGGATCCCCACAATAAGCAATCCAATGCTCTGAAATTCAGAAAATATTGAATATAACACCAATTACATCTGCCACCCACGTCAAGGGTTCATCAACATTGCGGATAATTTATCGATAGTAGTTTCAGCAGTATGAAATATAGCATATCCCTAATATACCAGTATTCTAAATTCTGTACTATCCCTAGATAGGCACACAATCATACATAAGGCTAAGTCTGCCAGGATCCAAATTACCGGATCAAAACATCACCAATAATTGAGAAGTGCAATCTGTGCAATCTGTTAAAAACAATCAGTTGGCCATCACCAAAAGATGAAAAAAGCGTTTTTCACTATTTTGTTATCGGGCAGCTTTATCCGGCTAATCCTCGGAATTCAGTCATCTGTAACCTGCTGAAAAGTCGAGTACCCAGAGGCGTTTGGATACTTTGCAGATTACCCGGATAAAGTCTGATGTTTCGTTGCACATGACACTTTATCCAGCAACACTAGGGTAATCTGCAAATTACCCGGTTAAAATAGAGCAGAAAAGCAGGGTACCCAGAGGCCTCTGGATACTTTGCAGATTACCCGGGTAAAGTCCAGAATTTAATTTCACTTCGGACTTTTGCTAATGAGGCCTGTGTAATGCTAGGATTACCCGGGTAATCCTAGGATTAACCGCACTTCGGGCTTTACCCGTAATACATATATATATATATATATGTATCTTTGAATATACATGCAACAAAACGGAAAGTGATGACAATGAAAAACTATAATGTCACACATGTAACATATATATATATTTATATATAAAACACCTTCAATTTATATAAATCTCCTTGCTTAATTCGCATTTTAATGCAAACTTATTTGAATTGTTTGGATCAACACAAGTGAGAAACGACGTAACTTCAACAACGTTATTTTGCCTCCCTTTTCCTGGCTGAACCACGTGCAGAATTTTTTTTTTTAAAACCTAGATCCCAATACAGGTCTTCCGTCCGTTAACCCTTTCGCTGCTGAGGCTTTTCCCGCCCCTGTGCTGAGGTCATTTTTACCGGTTTTGCTCATCATGTTTAAACGTGTTTTGAAGGCTTATTTTAGTATATGACCCAGACATATTATATATCGTTCTTTCCGTCAGACTCGGTAGATTCATAATATGTCATTATTATATGTATACGTTATGTCATGTCTGTATATTATAACAAAAAATGCAATAAAATATGTATTTTCAATAATTTACAATGTGTAAAGTGTTTTTTTTTCACATTTTAACATGCGAGCAATTGCGGTTATATTTTGTATGGGGTGCGCTTGTTAAAAAAATTAGAGATGGGGTCTCGTTACATTTTGTTTTGGGGAAAATTACACTATTTTTAACAAACGCACCGCATACAAAAATCGTTAGTGCAGCATCATTGTTCACATTATAATTGAAATGGGAACAATATTGCAAATGGGAACAATATTGCTGCATTAACAAACCAAAAAAAAGAAAAAAAAAGTGTTTATTTTTTTTTTATAATTTTGTTTTTTAATTTTTTTTTTAATTTTATTTTTCATTTTTTTTTTTTTTGACAAACTTTTTCACAGTAGTGTTTGGTATCGTTGGAACGGCCATGCTTTGGCCGATCCAACCATACCAAACTTTAACCCCTAGCTGCCACGGATCGGGAGATAGGGAGTTCATTGGAACTCCCTATCTCCACCGTTGGTGGCAGTTAGGGGTTAAGTCCAGGACTGGCGTCATCGTGCTACGCACGATGATGCCAGTCCTCAGGGGGAGTTCCCAGAGGCTTGGCCGACATCCAAGATGTCGGCCAGCTCCGGGAAAGGATCGCGAACCGGCGCTTTTCAGCGCCGATTCGCGATCCAGCTCCCCAGGGGTTAATGCCAGGCACCATTTGGAAGGGCAGGCTGTGCCCTTCCAAATGATGCCTGGGTTAACCCCCGCAGAGCCGCCGATCGGGAGGGAGAGAGGTCCGAAGGACCTCCCCCCTCCCTTTCAGGCGCCTCCTCCGCACATGCGGGGGGGGCGCCTGAATTAGGTGTCATCGCGCTGCCGCGATGACACCTAATACCAGCGGCTGCGGTTCCGGATGCACGGCTGACATCGAGGATGTCAGCCCGCACCGGAGGGGCCAGCGATCGGCCGGAACCCGGCCGAACGCTGACCCCAATGGGAGGACGCGCTCAGCGCGTCCTCCGCATACCAGCAGTAATGCGGAGGACGCGCTGAGCGCGTCCTCCGCATTGAAGTGGTTAAATGATGGACTTCCGCCCAAAAAAACGCACTCGCGTCAGAAACTGACGCACTTGCGTCAGAAACTGACTGTACCTAACTGCGGATTCACAATGGGGGATGTCGATGCGTTCAAAGGTGCGCAGTGGCCACATAGACAGGCCTACTTCACACCCACAATCCACTACTTCCTGATCTGCCTGCAGCAAAGATGGATGTGCCAAAACTGATCAGGGAGGTTTGTGCACAGCCCGCCATTTGGGACACAGACTGTGTCCTGCATGGGACCAAAGGCCAAGGCCAGGGCATGGACTGCTGTCATCAAGGCCCTGTATCCGCAGTACGAGGCATTGTCTGAAGACGAACAGGAGAAGCGTAGTGAGTATAAGATTATCGTATTCCTGATCAAATGCATATTGAATGTCAAATTAATGGATATGGCAAACAAAATGATTGTTGTCACATGTCAAATGCTCCCCAGCTACCAGGGCACATGACCTGCTTCGCCCGTAAAATCATTAGCTTGAGTATCACTCAACCTGTTTGCAGTGTCTATGTTCAGACATTAGGGCTAATCCAAATAGAATGGAAAAGTCACTGCACGTTTGGCGACTGTTTGTTATCCACAAGTCGGTGCGATTTGGCGATCCCATTACGGCATTGCAAGCAATGTCCTGTGAGATAAATAAATGTATTTTTGAAAGGACAAACACCTCCACACATTTTTTCTAAGGTACATTGTTTGTCACCATTATGCATTGACACAATCCTGTTGACGTGATGCAAGAATTGAGAAATTTCAAGTGTGAGCAGAAGACCCCCATCATGTGCATGATTTGGGCCAGAGACATTTGTCATGTAAATCAGCTGTGTGTCTCGTACAAATCAACATGCATGATCCTGGAGCTTGGTTTTGAAGGATGTGGCAATGATAGGAATAGATGTGACACTTGGTAAAATCGAGCATCGCAACATAGAGGATACATGCGCACCATACAACATGTATGATGTGTGTATCATGTCATAGCACCATATACCGTACGTCAGAGTGTGATGTGGCATATTGCAGTATAACACATACTAAATAATGTTGTTATCGTAACCATGGTCACATTAACTGTTGTACAGTTGTGACACAATCATTAGCAGACATTGAGGACACAGGTGTCAGAAGGTCAGAGCTGCAAGGTGAAACTCAGGCGCAATATCCCAAAAGAAGGATATGTATCAATCAGAGGTCTCGGCGGTATTGTAAGACATGGTTTAAGCTGCATACATAGCTTTATATAGAGAGCTGCATAAATGAAATACACCATCAACAGGGCACACAAAATAACGTACACCTAAACAATTCCAAAACGATAACACAAAATAAGTTATTAACCTAAACAAGGACAAGACAAAAAAAATAATTCACTTTCTCCAACTCCTCTTACCACCACGCAGTGGCTGCCCCCTGGAGCTTGAGGCTGAGGCACTGGGCTGGCTGGCTGATTGTCGGGTACTCTGTCTGGGGGCTGGTGCTGGAGGCTGGGGTGCTGCAGGCTGGGGTGCGGCAGGCTGTGGTGCTGCAGGCTGGGGTTCTGCAGGCTGTTGCTGGGGTGGTGGTGATGGCGGTGGTCTGGAGCGCTGCAGCTCCAGCATGACCTCCAATACGTTGCCCACTCGGTTGACGGCCGTGGTCAATTCCCCCATCATTCGCCGGTCCTCAATCCTGGCTCTCTGTCACTGGTGGCACCCATGTATTCGCTCCACCAGGAGAGCATGTCCCCGCTCCACTGCCTGCTGCCTCTGTGCCACGTCTACTGCGTTCTCCAGGAGCCGCCGCAGTACCGCATATGTGCCCATTGCTGGCAACTCTGCTCCAGGCTGGGGTTGAGCCTGCTCCTGGGGTTCAGGCTCCTCCTGGGGGGAGGTACATCACGTGGGACAGGGTGGCGTGGACGTTGTGGAGATGATGGGGTGGCCACTGGGGTGCCTTCATCAGTGGCCTCCAGTCCAGCTCCCTCCTCTACATCGGGCCCAGTGGATGGGGAGTGGTCACTGCTCGGGTCCTGCTGGTGGACCCTGGGAGCAGGTGAGGTCCTTGCCGGCGACTGTGCATCAGATGATGCTGTGAGGAGAGGACAGGAGAACATGAGTGCAATGCTCAATACACAGTTGCATGTACAATCATTAGCAAAACATTATCGTGTCAGACACAGGTGCCAGCATGATTTCAGATGCAAATAAATGTTAATCCGTGTCTACCTGCAGGCCTTTCCTTTAACACATGTCAGTGAGGGGTATATTGGATCTGTAGATTCACACCTGCACACTTGGCTACCTGATATCTTGAACTCCAATTCCCATGTGGCTCTGGCAGCCTAACGGGTGACTGAGCATCATGGGTTATGTAGTTCCCAAATCATCAGGAAGCCTGTTTTTCCAAACCCTGCATCAGACACATTGTATAGGGCCCTACTGATATCTACTGATATAAACTGTCTTGCCTCAACATGTTTGAGCTCGTTTTCAATCACAGTCATGTCCACTCTGTTCTTGCATATACCCCATATCACCTGCAAACAGGACTACATCATCACATTATTAAGACGAAATAAACAAGACCATACGGCGCATGAAATAGTATAACAATAGTGAACAGTTGATTAATAGACAACTGGTTAATATTGAATAAAATGTAAGATTATAAATGAATAAAAGTATCCTTTAAAATGCCAAATAGAAAAAGAGTAAAAATGTGCAAAAAGTAGGTATGAAAATAAGTCAATTAGTGCAAATGAGTGTTCAAAAGTGCAGCAATTCAATACTCAAAGGAGTGTTGTTGATTGAAGACAAGTGTGTCAATCTTCTCTGTGGTGTGAATATCAGATCTTCTCTTTAAAGGTATCCCTCAGAGAGAAATAAAAAAAAGCAATAATAGTGCAGATGGTCGTACTGGAATGGAGCAATTCAATACAATCGATGTATGTACCACTCACATTTACTGGAGCCTAAGGGAAATCCAGGCTCAAGGAAAATAGCTTGTGGCCAGATATAGGGTGGCACGTCCCTCCTTTCGTCTATGGTGGTTACTAGGTAAAGCAGAAAGAGTCGGGAGACAGTGCTCCCATGGCGTAACTCTGTGCGTATATGTGGGAAATTAGATTAAAATTGATCACACTCACCGATTATAGAGCCTCTCAATGCCAGGCTCAAGGGATACCGCCTTGGGCCCTCTTAAGGTGGAGGCCCGAACCCCTTTGGTGTAGCAGCAGTTGGTCCAGATGTCCAAAAAAGTAGGGAGATGGAGAAAAGTGGCGAATGCAAAATATAAAATAATAAATTTATTTTATATTTTGCATTCGCCACTTTTTCTCCATCTCCCTACTTTTTTGGACATCTGGACCAACTGCTGCTACACCAAAGGGGTTCGGGCCTCCACCTTAAGAGGCCCAAGGCGGTATCCCTTGAGCCTGGCATTGAGAGGCTCTATAATCGGTGAGTGTGATCAATTTTAATCTAATTTCCCACATATACGCACAGAGTTACGCCATGGGAGCACTGTCTCCCGACTCTTTCTGCTTTACCTAGTAACCACCATAGACGAAAGGAGGGACGTGCCACCCTATATCTGGCCGCAAGCTATTTTCCTTGAGCCTGGATTTCCCTTAGGCTCCAGTAAATGTGAGTGGTACATACATCGATTGTATTGAATTGCTCCATTCCAGTACGACCATCTGCACTATTATTGCTTTTTTTTTATTTCTCTCTGAGGGATACCTTTAAAGAGAAGATCTGATATTCACACCACAGAGAAGATTGACACACTTGTCTTCAATCAACAACACTCCTTTGAGTATTGAATTGCTGCACTTTTGAACACTCATTTGCACTAATTGACTTATCTTCATACCTACTTTTTGCACATTTTTACTCTTTTTCTATTTGGCATTTTAAAGGATACTTTTATTCATTTATAATCTTACATTTTATTCAATATTAACCAGTTGTCTATTAATCAACTGTTCACTATTGTTATACTATTTCATGCGCCGTATGGTCTTGTTTATTTCGTCTTAGTCTTGGCACATATTTTGGTTGTTTTTTATGTGTTTTTCACCATACTTTAGGCTGCATTCGACTATTTATTAGTAATCCACATAGCACTTTAATCAATTCATTAAATTTACAAGCGCCCACACTGTATAGTGTATATCCGTATACACACTCCTTAATCATCACATTATTGTCTATTTCTCAGGTTCAGGCATCCTGGCACCTTCTAATATATTTGCACTCCATGGCCCATTATCCACTGTGTGGCAATTGGGTGACAGGGCATCATGGGATATGTAGTCCACACATCAGCATAGTATATTTGGCTGAACAAAACATCAGAATCACATTAGACACGTAATAGTCTGGATGCAAGCTATACTCACCGTCGGTGGATGTGTCCTGTACCCCTGCGCGTACGTCAACCCCGGCAAATCCTTCCACCGCAGTTGTTGTCAGTCGTTGCCGCAACTGCTCCTCCCAGGGTGCGTACACGACCTGTTGCACCGATCCACCTCCTGCCTGCCTCACTGCAGCCAGCGCCCTGGTGATCTTTTTCTTCAGCTCCCGCTTACAGTCCTGGTAGCGGTGCTTAATGAAATCAAGGGAGCGGTTCCTCCCCAGCGCAGACACTGCCTCTCGGATCTCCCTCCACAGCCTCTGACGGTGCTCCCCAGTTGTCTTCTTTTTTTTATATTTAAGATTTTATTTTGGAAATAAGTCAGCAGATAATCAAACTTATTATTATTATTATTATTATTATTCTTTATTTATAAAGCGCCAGCATATTCCGCAGCGCTGTACAATAAACACAGTATAGACAGGGTTACAATACATTGAACAACATTTGACAAACAGTACAGGAGGAGATGAGGGCCCTATTCCCGTAGGAACTCACAATCTAGGAGGGTTGGGGTTGGAAACAGGAGGAGAGGACTGTAAGGTGAGAGTGATTGATGGTTGCATCAGTGAGTTGGGTGGTAGGCTTCCCTAAATAGGAATGTTTTAAGGGAGCGTTTGAAGGAAGAGAAGTTAGGGGAAAGTCTGACAGTACGAGGGAGAGCGTTCCAGAGAGTGGGGGCTGCGCGTGAGAAATTCTGCAGTCTATCATGGGAAGAGGTGATGCGGGGAGAAGCTAGGCGCATGTCACTGTTTGACCTTAGGGAGCGGGCTGGGGTGTATTTGGTGATTAGTGAGGACAGGTAGTGGGGCGCTGAGTTAGTGAGGGTTTTGTAGGTAAGGATAAGGATTTTGAACTTAATTCTGCAGTGGATGGGGAGCCAGTGAAGGGACTCGCAGAGGGGAGCTGCAGAGACAGAGCGGCGGGTGAGGTGAATTAGCCTGGCGGAGGCGTTCAGGACGGATTGTAGGGGGGAGAGGCGGGACAGAGGGAGGCCAGATAAGAGATTATTGCAATAGTCGAGTCGGGAGATTATCAGGGCGTGTATGAGTTGTTTTGTGGTGACAGCGGTAAGAAATGGCCGAATTCTGGAAATATTACGCAGTTGGTATCGGCAGGAGGAGGAAAGAGACTGGATGTGGGGGATGAAGGAAAGAGCAGAGTCAAGTGTAACTCCAAGACAGCGAACTTGGTTTGATGGGGAGATGGTGATACCCTCCACCGTGATAGAGAAGTCAGGAGGTGGGGAGGCATTGGAGGGAGGAATAAGTAGGAGCTCAGTCTTTGACATGTTGATCTTTAGGTGGTGGGAGGCCATCCAGGAGGAGATGCCAGATAAACAGTCACTGACCTTTGAGAGGACAGGGGGAGAGAGATCAGGGGTAGAGAGGTAGATCTGATTGTCATCAGCGTAGAGGTGGTAATTAAAGCCAAAGCAGTTGATGATTTTGCCCAGGGAGGAGGTGTAGATGGAAAAGAGCAGAGGACCAAGGACAGAGCCTTGAGGTACACCAACAGATAGAGCAATGAAGAGGAGGAGTTACCAGCAAAGGACACACAGAAGGACCTGTTGGATAAATAGGAGTCAACCCAAGCAAGTGCAGTGTCACCGAGACCCAGAGAGTTGAGGGTCTGTAGAAGGAGGGGGTGGTCAACAGTGTCAAAAGCAGCCGAGAGGTCAAGCAGGATGAGAATAGAATAGTGGCCGTGTTTTTTAGCAGTTAGGAGGTCGTTGGTGACTTTGGTGAGGGCAGTTTCAGTTGAGTGTAGGGGACGGAAGCCAGATTGCAGGGGGTCAAGTAGGGAATTGGAGGACAGGAAGAGGGAGAGGCAGTTGAAGACTAGTTTTTCTAAGAGCTTTGATGTGAAGAGAAACTTTGATGTGAAGGGAAACTTATGAAAGCAAGGGCTACGCAGGGCCATCCACAGCAGAATTACCACGTGTGAAAAATAATAAACAGCTCCCGAAAAGGGGGATCTCAGCGTATAATAGTAATCAAGAGGGGGGGAAGGGGGGGTAGGGGGTGTCACGATAAAAAGCCGACTAGCCAACAAAAATTTTGATGGCGTCTTCACACTCCGGGTCAAAACTTTTCAGCGGGAATACAATGTGTAAGAAAAAGAAAGGGGGGTAAGGGGGTGTCTCAAAAAGAAATCTCAAAAATGCAGAAAAACAAGGAAATGGGAAGGGGTTAATAGGCAAAAATCAAAGTCTCTACAGGGGGGGGGGAGATCAAGAAGGATTGCGTCGAAAAATGGGGCGGCTCGGATACTCAGTCCAACTTTCCCTTCAGCCCGCATCCAGAAACAAAGTCGGGCGGGGTGCAGGTAGCGCGACCCCCAGTAGGCCACGGCACCCAACAGCCGCCCGACCCTCAGCATAGGAGAACACATCAGGGCCTTGCAAGGCTCGTGCCATTCCACAATGTCCACCTCCAAGGTTCCTGGGCAGAACTCCCCGGTACTTCGATGTATGTGTGGCACTCTGTGTATTAAATCGGTATTAAACTCATTGCACCCCAAAAGAGTACTGTAAATAGGACTAAGTAGAAAGCATTTTGTTTTGTTATTATTGAAATTTACCAGAACATAGTTCTGTTGCTGCTGTTCTGACCTCCTACCAGCGGGTGTCACTGCTGTGTCCTCAGCCACAGAAACTGTACTTAATACCATGTGGTTGTCTCAGTGATTCAGTAATCCTGAAGTTACCACTGGATGCAGTTAAGAGAGAGTGTGCACAGTGCATCCAGAGTAAAAACAGAATCTTTTATCTGTTTCAGGTAGGCAGAAAAGTATCTAAAGTCTAACAGTTAATGAGAAAGGTTATTAGAGATTTTATGTAAATAGGAGTTTGGTCAGACAGACCCCTGCAGACTGATTGCTGTGACAGGCCTGGTGTAATATGCATTGTAAACTGCAGTAGCTGTATTAATGTCTGTATAGTTGTTCTCTCCTTTAACATGGAGAATGTCATTTAACAGAATGAAGGAAGCTGTTAACCCTTTCACTGCTGAAGACGTGTGGGACACGTCCTCATTGATGCACGTTGCATGCTGAGGACGTGCCCCACACGTCATCAGCTGTGCGGGACCCCCGGCGGAGATACTCACCTCTCTGTCCGGGGTCCCACGGCGTTCTGACTTCAGCGTCCTCAGACGCTGAAGTCAAGCTCCTCCCGGCGTAAATGACGTCATCGCGCCATGCGCGATGACGTAATTTCCAGGCGACCCCCCGGCAATGCCGGGAGATAGCCTGGAAGGGAGGGGGGGGATCCGTTCGGATCCCTCTCCCTCCCGATCGGAAAGGAGCAGCGGTAAAAGCCAGGCACCGCTTAAAAGGGGAGAGTCTCCCCTTTTAAGCGGTGCCTGGCTTTAACCCCTCAAGTGCTGGGTTGCACTTCAGCGCCTTGCGGCGCCGAAGTGCAGCCTATCTCCGGTGGGGGCCGCCATCTTGGATGGCGGCTCCGCCCCGGGACTCCCCTCGCTGTCTGACGTCATCACGCATAGCGTGATGATGTCAGATAGCCGGGGAACCCCTAGCTGCCGGGGATTTCCCAAGGAAATCCCCTGGTGGAGATAGGGGGTTCTTGTGAACCCCGATATCTCCAGAACCGTGGCAGCTAGGGGTCATGGAGGGTGTCATTTGAAAGGCCTGAGCATGGCCTTTCGAATGATACCCAACATGACTAGGTAAAAAGTAAAAAAATAAATAAATAATAATTAAAATAATAAATAAATTTAAAAAAATAAATAAATAAAAAAAACATGTTTTTTTTGTGTGTTGTTTTTATTAATGCAGCAATATTGTTCACATTTCAATTATAATGTGAACAATGATGCTGCACTAATGATTTTTTTCTATGGGGTGCGTTTGCTAAAAATCACGTAATTCCCCCCAAAAAAAGTAACAAGTCCCCATTTCAAATTTTTTGTACAAGCGCACCCCATAGAAAACATAACCGCAAACGCTCATGTGATAAAATGTGAAAAAAAACACTTTACACACTGCAGATGATTAAAAATTCAATTTTTATTGTATTTTTTGTTATAATATACAGGCAGGTCATGACGTATACATATAAGAATGATATATTATGAATCTGCGTAGTCTGCCGGAAAGAACGATATATAATATGTCTGGGTCATTTATTAAAATGTGGCTTCAAATCGCGTTTAAACATGATGAGCGAAAGCGGTAAAAATGAGCTCAGCACACAGTGGTGAAATGCCTCAGCAGTGAAGGGGTTAAATCGGTCTGGTTACACAGGTTGCTAAATGGATTCACTGCAGCCACGTGTTGTAATCAACATGGCTGAATTAGGAAAGCATGCTAGTATAGTAACAGAAGCCTTATGTACGAGTAACTCCAGTTCCCAGAATCAGTTTTAAGTAGGTTTTATTTCTGAGAAAATGTGCAGAATGTTATTACTTGTGTATGATATTTGTTCTGTGCAATCTCCAACAGAGATTGAAAGTGAAACCAGATTATATTTTGTTGCTAGGTAGATTTGTTTAATTCTAGATATGTTTGTACCAATTGTTATTTAAGATAGACTGTATAATAGATTAGGATTTTATGTTATATAGATTCAGTAATCCTGAAGTTACCACTGGATGCAGTTAAGAGAGAGTGTGCACAGTGCATCCAGAGTAAAAACAGAATCTTTTATCTGTTTCAGGTGAACTCATAAAATAAATGTGTTGTACCAGAACAAGCTCCGTCTCTTATTCTAAAGAGTGCAACATATGCATCTGCACCTTCCTTACCGCCAGCTTGGGGGGTAGCGGTGTCCCAGGCCCTCGAGAAAACTAAACTCTTCGTGAGGACCAGGCCAGCCTGTGGGCACCTCCGCCAGATCTCCTCCGTTGGGCTGCTCGAAGTCTTCACGTGCGCGGCCGTGCTTTCTTGATCGCCCACCTAGCGGGACCGTCAGGGCCGTACTGGGGATAAAAACCAGCCCTGGAAATAATTTCATACCAGCCCCAGTAATATGTAGTGTGTTTGAGGGTATTGCAGAGCTATACAGTAATGTGCGGTGTGTTTGATGGTATCGCAGAGCTATACAGTAATGTGCGGTGTGTTTGATGGTATCGCAGAGCTATACAGTAATGTGCGGTGTGTTGGAGGGTATCGCAGAGCTATATAGTAATGTGCGGTGTGTTTGAGGGTATCGCAGAGCTATACAGTAATGTGCGGTGTTTTTGAGGGTATCGCAGAGCTATACAGTAATGTGCGGTGTGTTTGAGGGTATTGCAGAGCAATGCAGTATATTGCCCCAGCAGCTCACACATGGATATATATTGCCCCCAGAAGCTCAAACATGGATATATATTGCCCCAGCAGCTCACACATGGACATATATTGCCTCCAGCACCTCACACATGGACATATATTGCCTCCAGCACCTCACACATGGACATATATTGCCTCCAGCACCTCACACATGGACATATATTGCCTCCAGCACCTCACACATGAATAATATTGCCCCAGCAGCTCACACATGAATAATATTGCCCCAGCAGCTCACACATGGACATATAATGCCCCAGCACCTCACACATGAATAATATTGCCCCAGCAGCTCACACATAGATATATATTGCCCCAGCAGCTCACACATGGATATATATTGACCCAGCAGCTCACACATGGATATATATTGCCCCCATCAGCTCAAACATGGATATATATTGCCCCAGCAGCTCACACATGGATATATATTGCCTCCAGCAGCTCACACATGAATAATATTGCCCCCAGCAGCTCAAACATGGATATATATTGCCCCCAGCAGCTCAAACATGGATATATATTGGCCCAGACTCCCCTCGCCCTCACCGGATCTCATCAGCTGTGCTTTGCCTCCCTCTCCCTCAGGTATCACTCCCGGGGTTTTCCCGCTCAAGTCCGCCGGTCAATCAGAGCCATGCCTCTCCCTCCCTGATCCCCAGGATCTCACTGGGCACAGCTGCTCCACACGTGACACCCGCCGCCCAGCCAGGCCTTCAGTCCCCCCCACCACCATGGAGCCTGGCCTTTAGGAGAAGACACGGAAAGTACAAAGTTTTCAAACTCGAAGAACGGGGCGAGCGAGCAGTAACCGGCAGCTGAGTGCAAGAGGGTGACATCCCCACCACCATGGAGCCTGATCTGGCATGGCGGGGATGAGAAGGCGGGTAAGATGGGTTCACTGCAGAGGGGCGCCTGGAGCTGCTAGCACAGTGTAGTTCCTTGGGAATTTCTGTGCCAGCAGCTCTAGGCAACCTGCTGCAGTGAACCCATCTTACCCACCTTCCCATGCCGGATCAGGCTCCATGGTGTTGGGATGTCACCCTCTTGCACTCAGCTGCCGTTTACCGCTCGCTCGCCCTGTTCTTCGAGATTGAAAACGTTGTACTTTCCGTGTCTCCTCCTGAAGGCCAGGCTCCATGGTGGTGGGGGGACCCCCAGCCCGGGGGTCATGGGTGGCAATATGTTATCCCGGGGGAGACTGTACTCACTCGTCTCGAGGGGACCCGTCTTCAGCGCGGCCATGGCGCCTGAGCAATGTGCCAACGTAGGGAGGGCAGCGCCAATGCAGCGTGAGTGCCATTTCACAGCCTTGTGTTCGCTGGGTGGGATGCATGCTGCAGCAGCTGTCAGCCCATTGGCCCCTCTTCTCTCATGAGTCACTCACTTGGCCAGGCAGTGTGTGTAACCTGCGGGCCGGTCGCTGTTGCTGGCCGGCGGCCACTACCAGCCCACGGTTTCTCAGGTGATGCTGCGGGTGGCACAATTATTGCAGCAGCCTACCGGGATTCCTCCTGGTATCCCTCCCGGTATCCTGGTAGGCCAGTCCAGCCCTGGGGACCGTCTGTCCTGGGTCCCCGAGGGGGCACCATCAGCAACCATCTCGCCAACTGAACTGCTCTCCGGGGGTGCGGGCAGTGGCTCCAGCGCGAGAAGGTAGGCACCTCTGGAGGGGACGAGCCTCTGGAACCGGAATCCCATCTAGGCCGCTATCTTTGTCGCCCTTCTCCTCGGTCGCAGCAGCAGCAGGGCAGGTCAACGTGGCGTGCCGTGGCGAATCATCCCCGGTCTCAAGCGGCCACTGAGTCCTCCCTCGACAGCATAGTAGCGAGGTCAGCTTCTTGCACCAAACCCCCTTAGTGAGTGGGCTGTCAACATCTTCCCCCTCCAGTACAAGCAGGCGAGCGTCTAAGCCGCGAATGGCGGCTTCCATATCTCCGGTGGAGGGAGGAAGTGCACCCTGTCCTGCGGGTCCGTCCGCCACCCCCACAAACCCAACATCCAAGGCGGCCAGGAGATGGGGGCCCTCCATCTCCTCCATCTGTGCTGTAGGCTCGGTGCGGGGCGTGTGGCCAGTGCCACGCGGTCGAAGGTCTGTACTCAGGCGAAAGGCCCCAAGGCCCAGTTGTCTTCTTATCCTTCAGCCGCCGTGCCCTTACCATAAATGCTGCAATCAAGGCATTTTTTTCTGCCAGCGTATAGCGCTCTTCCCGTATGCGCTGGGGTACATCTAACACCTGTGCCCTGGAGTGTGTCTGCTCTCTGACTCCCGTCCTGTCCCTGGCGCAACATCTGTCCCTTGTCTAGATGGGCCTGGCCTAGCATCACTCCCCTCACTCGCAGGACTCACGTCCCTGCCAGTGCGCCAAACCCACTCTACTCCGACTCCTACCCTCTCCACTCCTAGTCCGACCCTCTCCACTCCTAACCCGACCCTCTACTCCGACTCCTACCCTCTCTACGCCTACTCCGACCCTCTCCACTCATAGACTGACCCTCCCTACCACTACCCTCTCTACTACTACTACCCTCTCTTCTATTGCCACCCAGACTCCTACGCCCTGCCGACTCTCTGTCTCTCCTCACGCTGCTCCTCAACACCCCTCCGCCCTCCACCTCCTCTCCCTGCACCCTCCATGACACACAGTGACACACAAGCACAATGGGGACTACACAGGGTTGGGGGACAAAATGGATACAATAGGGGGGTAGGATAGGGGTTGTGACAAGTATATGTGTGTGACTATGAGCATATCACAGAGCTCCACAGCAATAAAACTCACAGTAATGTGCGATGTGTATGAGCGTATCACAGTGCTCCACAGCAATAAAACTCAAAGCAATGTGCAGTGTGTATGAGCGTATCACAGAGCTCCACAACAATAAGACTCATGGGGAATAGGGGGATGGATGGTATGGCATGGGGTAATATGGGGATGGATGGTGTGGCTTGCGGCTAATATGGGGACGAATGGTGTAGCATGGGGTAATATGGGGATGTATGGTGTGGCATGGGGTAAAATCGGGATGGATGGTGTGGCATGGGGTAATATGGGGATGGATGGTGTGGTATGGGGTAATATGGGGATGGTGTGGAATAGGGTAATATGGGGATGGATGGTGTGGCATGGGGGTAATATGGGGATGGATGGTGTGGCATGGGGTAATATGGGGATGGATGGTGTGGCATGGTGTAATATGGGGCTGGATGGTGTAGTATAGGGGTAATATGGGGATGGATGGTGTGGTATGGGGTAATATGGGGATGGATGGTGTGGCATGAGGGTACTAGGGGGATGGATAGTGTGGCATGGGGTAATATGGGGATGGATGGTGTGGCATGGGGTAATAAGGGGATGGATGGTGTGGCATGTGTTAGGATATAGAGTCACCCAGCACGCAGACAAAACCCAGAAAGGCAAGAAAAAACCCTAAACTGAGATGCTGGTCCTTAGAATGGCCAGGTACTAATCTAAAATACATAGAAGTACAGATCAGGGACAGGAGAGATATTGTAGTAATAACAAGCCAGAGGTCGGTACACGAGATAAACATAAGCCAAGGGATAATCACAGCAAACACAGTCAAATATACAAGCCAGAAGTCAAACCAGAGAACCAATATGCAGAAGCTAAAGACACGCGCTGAGGGCTAGAATAAACCACGTCAGGGCTCAGAGCACAGTCAGTGACTGATATTTAAAGGCCTAGATCCCTGACCAGGTGCGGCATTCAAAGTGGCCTGATTCAGAGACTGGCACCCTCTCTGTTGGGAAGGCCGCACTGCAGGAGCAGCAGCAGGCATGACAGCATGGGGTAATATGGGGATGGATGGTGTGGCATGGGGTAATATGGGGTTGGATGGTGTGGCATGGGGGTATGAATGATACTATCCAGAGCTCAGTGGCACGCAGATATCAATACTTTACCTTGCAGCTAACTTGGACCCTTTCTCCAAGGCCTGCATCCCATATATTCTGTTAACTGGTGCAGGCACGTTGCTTTGACACTGCCCCCTCACGTGATGCATGCAGCATCATGTTAGGGGGCGGCACCTAAGCAACATGCCTGCTCCAGTTAACAGAATGTGTGTGATGCAGGCAGACCACAGCGCCGCGGCAGTTTCAGGGTTAGTCCACCCCTGGAATTCCAGTGGGCATAATAACTGCCGGCACCCCACCTCAGACCTGCGCCTGGGGCAACCGCACCGGCTGCCCCCCCAGTTGTTACGCCACTGTCTAGACATATAAATCATATGATACATTACAGTGGTGTGATTAAGCTACAGTCAGGTCCAGAAATATTAGGACATCGACACAATTCTAACATCTTTGGCTCTATACACCACCACAATGGAGTTGGAATGAAACAAACACAATGTGCTTTAACTGCAGACTGTCAGCTTTAATTTTAGGGTATGTACATCCAACTCAGGTGAACGGTGTAGGACTTACAGCAGTTTGCAGATGTGCCTCCCACTTGTTAAGGGTCCAAAGGTAATGGGACAGAATAATAATCATAAATCAAACTTTCCCTTCTTATTACTTGGTTGCAAATCCTTTGCAGTCAATCACAGCCTGAAGTCTGGAACGCATAGACATCACCAGACGCTGGGTTTCATCCCTGGTGATCCTCAGCCAGGCCTCTACTGCAACTGTCTTCAGTTCCTGCTTGTTGTTGGGGCATTTTCCCTTCAGTTTTGTCTTCAGCAAGTGAAATGCATGCTCAATGGGATTCAGGTCAGGTGATTGACTTGGCCATTGCATAACATTCCACTTCTGTCCCTTCAAAAACTATTTGGTTGCTTTTGCAGTATGCTTTGGGTCATTGTCCATCTGCACTGTGAAGCGCCGTCCAATGAGTTCTGTAGCATTTGGCTGAATGTGAGCAGATAATATTGCCCGAAACACTTCAGAATTCATCCTGCTGCTTTTGTCAGCAGTCACATCATCAATAAATACAAGAGAACCAGTTCCATTGGCAGCCATACATGCCCACGCCATGACACTACCACCACCATGCTTCACTGATTAGGTGGTATGCTTAGGATCATGAGCAGTTCCTTTCCTTCTCCATACTCTTCTCTTCCCATCACTCTGGTACAAGTTGATCTTGGTCTCATCTGTAGGGATGTGCGTTTCGGGTTTCGGAATTTTGGAATTTTCACGAAATTTCCCGATTCGTGTCTTCGGATTCGGATAGATCCGAAAAGTTTTCCGAGCCGAAATGAAAAATTTTCGGATTTTTCGAATGGACTTGAAATGTGTCAAATCGAAATTTATTTTTGCTCTATTCATGATTTCGGTTCCATTCGTGATTTCGGTTCCATTTCGGTAATTCTGGAAATCGTATATTTAACTATTATCGGTTATATCGCTGATTCTGTAAATTTTGTATTTGTAAATGCGTATCACTTGTTTCTTGTGACATTCGGGTCAGTTTAGCGTTTTTTAAATCGTTTTGTTCATTTTTTTTTGTTCCTTGGCTTTCATACCATTTTAATATGATTAAATAAAGTTGTGAAATGTATATTCAATTATTCATAAGCAAAATAGGATCTTTATTTAATAAAAAAAAACACGATAGAATCGCCAGAATTATCGTAGACACTTTGAAACGAGGAGAACAGAAGTTCCAAAAAAACGAAAATTTCTGAAATTTCCAAAAAGTCGATACAAAAAACGAGCAAAGTGACCCGAAAACACGAAAAATGGTCGATATTCCGAAAAAAAAATGTACATGAAAAACGAGCCGAACCGAACCGAATCGAAACAGAAATCGGTTGAAACGAGCCGAATCGAAAATTTTAAACATCCGAACAAAATGGTGAACCCTCTGTATTCACTCTTGTGAAGTCTTCTCTTGATTGTTGACTTTGACAAACATACACCTACCTCCTGGAGAGTGTTCTTGATCTGGCCAACTGTTGTGAAGGGTGTTTTCTTCACCAGGGAAAGAATTCTTCGGTCATCCACCACAGTTGTTTTCCGTGGTGTCCCGGGTCTTTTGGTGTTGCTGAGCTCACCGGTGTGTTCTTCTTTTTGAGAATGTTCCAAACAGTTGTTTTGGCCACAGCTAATGTTCTTGCTATCTCTCTGATGGCTTTGTTTTGTTTCTTCAGCCTAATGATGGCTTGCTTCACTGATAGTGACAGCTCTTTGGATCTCATTTTGAGAGTTGACAGCAACAGATTCCAAATGCAAATAGCACACTTGAAATGAACTCTGGGCCTTTTATCTGCACATTGTAATTGGGGTAATGAGGGAATATCACACACCTGGCCATGGAACAGCTGAGAAGCCAATTGTCCCATTACCTTTGGTCCCTTAACAAGTGGGAGGCATATCTGTAAACTGCTTTAAATCCTACACCGTTCACCTGAGTTGGATGTACATACCCTCAAATTAAAGCTGACAGTCTGCAGTTAAAGCACATTGTGTTTGTTTCATTCCAACTCCATTGTGGTGGTGTATAGAGCCAAAGATGTTAGACTTGTGCCAATGTCCCAATATTTCTGGACCTGACTGTATCTAATAAACTTTGTAAAGTAATTAAATTTACAGGCATATGTACATCTGGGGTGAGATGATGTAAGAACTCCTGTTCTGTTTGCATCCACCTAGTTGTCTGCATCCTGCTAGAACTGGTTTGAACTTTATTAACAAGTGAACAAACAAACACTTCCTGTTTACTTCATAGCAAGGTGGACTGCTATTATAACTAATGGCCAGCAGATGGAGTCTATACAAATGCTAGATAATAGACAGCAGATAGGGGTTAAACATGAACCCTTCCTAACCCCCTCCCTCTGTTTTAGCCATTTAAATTGTTTATAGACTCATGTTAAATCCAGCTTTGGGCTTTCTTGGTACTCTCCCAGACATGAGATGCTGCCGATCTCCTGTAACCCTCAGCAATCATGGGACCAGGGAGGCTAGGCACTCAAGCGACCATCCAGGGAATCCAATGATTCTCAATGCTGAGTGCATTGACTAAATTTGTGAACGACAGATAGGAAATGCTGATTCGCCCCCTCACACCGTTCGAATCCCTCTGCACTGCAAAGCGCCATCTTAAACATGGTATCTCGGCTATATACAACCTCCTTCAATCCGCACTTAATCAAGATCCACCTACCTTCGAAGGCTCCTGGGATCTGATTCTGGATACCTCCATACGGACGAAAAGTGGCGAGACACCTATGAATTAACCCACCACAGCAGCCCGCAGGCTAAGCTACAATCTAACTCCTACAAGGTTCTCTCAATGTGGTACTGCACCCCCGTCCTGCTTTTCAGAATCGGCCTCCGGCTGACGCCAAACTGTTGGCGCTGCGACTTGACGACGGGCACCTACCTCCACGTTTGGTGGGAGTGCACACTTCTTGCCCCGTACTGGACCTCAATCAGGGATACGGTGGCAGAGGTCGCTGACCTTGATCTACCGTTTACAGCAAGCGTGTTCTTGCTCACGCAAATCCCCTGCTCCGCACGCTCCCTCAAGAAATCAGTGGCTCTTCCCATGATCATGACCGCGAGGCTGATGGTAGCCCGAGTGTGGGGCTCTACCACACTCCCTACCTACCGAGACTGGCTCTCCCGGATGGGGGAGGTCATGTGTGCTGAGGATCTCGTGGCAAGGACAGAAGAAAGAATAGAGGAGCACTTACGTAAATGGTACCACTGGAACACGTACGTGGCATCTGCCTCTTGCCACACCCGAATGGGACGTGACACCCACTGAAAACCCCTGTCTCCATTGGCTATGGGCCGGTTCAACCCTGTCCCCCCTCCCATGTGAGGGAACTAATTGATGTCCTTGATTTGTGACAATTAGACTTAAACCTTGAAACGCCGCCGGCCTGGCGAGGTGCCCGGCCCCGACCGTCTCGTACCTTCCATTAACCCTTGTTCCCCCCCTTTTTTTTTTCTCCCTTCCTATCTTCTTTCTTCTTTCTTCTCCCCCTCTCTCTCTTCTCTCTCTTTCATTTTCCTCTCCTTCTGCTCTTCCCTCTCTCTTCCCTCCGCCCACCCTGACCCAATATTACTCCTCCCTGACTCAAGTATATTTCTCTCACATTTATGCGCTTGGCGCCCTACCCCTGCATATACGCCCCATTTCTTCCCAAACCGACCTTTAATATGAGTTTCTTGGACAGAATTCACCCACGGCCTTGGTCTACGCTCTTTTCGCAGGTCCCCGGTGCTAACTCCACGTGGCCAGTTGCTATTATATACCTCCCCAGGTCCCAAATACTGAAGCGAAACGTCTCACCGACGTTACCCTACCACACACGGAGGAGTGTGGGTGCTTGCGTGAATCATGGCTGCTGACAGAATATGGTAATACTAGGAATGCCCTACAGCGTTACCCCTGACCCCTCACCCTCCCCTCCTTTCCCCTTTCTCCTATGTTACTGAAATGCTCATGCTACCCTCTCATTGTAGTGCATTCGTGTATTGTTAAGACTGAGATGTTGCAAGTTGTAGTATTCTATAAGTTACGCTTGGCTATGCTGATTTATTCTGTTTATGATTATTTGCCTATTTACACTCTGTATTTTCGCTACCTGACTCGTTGAATAAAAAAAAAAAGACAGATAGGAAATCCTATCCTTTTATCTGCACATTGTAATTGCGGTAATGAGGGAATATCACACACCTGGCCATGGAACAGCTGAGAAGCCAATTGTCCCATTACTTTTGGTCCCTTAACAAGTGGGAGGCACATCTGCAAACTGCTGTAAGTTCTACACCGGTCACCTGAGTTGGATGTACATACCCTCAAATTAAAGCTGACAGTTTGCAGTTAAAGCACATTGTGTTTGTTTCATTCCAACTCCATTGTGGTGGTGTATAGAGCCAAAGATGTTATAATTGTGTCGATGTCCCAATATTTCTGGACCTGACTGTATTTTTTGTCGGTAAGAAAGACGGAGACCTAAGGCCGTGTGTTGACTATCCTGAATTAAACGCCATCACTGTGAAAAATAAGTATCCCTTGCCTTTAATCCTTTAATGGAACGTCTGAAGTCGGCTGCTGTGTATTCCAAGATAGATCTTAGAAGGGCTTACAACTTACTGTGTATTCGATCTGGAGATGAATGGAAAACCGCGTTCAGGACAAGATACGGGCACTTTGAGTATCTCATGATGCTCTATGGCCTGTGCAATGCACCCGCAGCCTTTCAACATCTGGTGAATGACATCTTTCGGGATATTTTGGATCAATATGTTATCGTATACTTGGATGATATTCTTGTTTATTCTGATTCAATAACAGAACACAAAGTCCACATGAAAGAAGTACCTACGCGGTTACGTACTAACCATCTATATGCCAAAGCAGAAAAATTTATTTTTGAATCCTCATCAGCGGCTTTTCTTGGTTTTATTCTATCTCCAGGACACACCAAAATGGACCCGGAGAAAGTTGATGCCATTACATCCTGGCCCCTTCCTACAAACCGTAAGGAGGTTCAACGGTTTATTGGGATCACTAATTTCTATCGCAGGTTTATATGATCCTTCTCCAAAGTGATACAACCCCTTACAGAGTTGACTCGGTCCAAGTCCCCCTTCTGTTGGACATAAAAAGCAACAGCGGCTTTTTTGGATTTGAAGACCCGTTTCAGTACTGCCCCTATTTTGTCTCTTCCTGATCCTGAGAAGCCATATTTTTTGGAAGTCGGCAAGGCAGATGCTCTGTCACGTCTTTATACGAATGAGGGTTCTGTGGAGGAGACCCAACATACCATTCTACAAAAAAAGCATTTTTTTGCTACATGTTTACCGGTGATGACTAGTATTAAGGATCATACTCCTGCCTCTTGTCCAGGGGTCTTGACAGATGGTCTGCTTTGGCAGAACGGAAAAATCTATGTACCCAATAAAGCTCGCTGTGAAGTACTTGCGATATGTCATGATTCCAGGATGGCTGGTCACGGAGGAGTAAAACAAACTCTTGCTCTGGTATCTCGTTACTTTACATAGCCAACAATGAGGAAAGACATCAATCATTATGTGAAAGCCTGTCCTATTTGTTGTACTTCCAAAGTATCTACTCAAAAGGCAGCCGGTTTGCTACAGCCACTTCCGGTGCCAAAACAGCCATGGTCTCATGTGTCAGTGGACGTTATAGTAGAACTACCCCCATCTAACCATCATAACACTATCATGGTTGTGGTAGACCGTTTCACCAAAATGGCGCATTTTGTACCAACCCGTAAAATTACCTACGGCAAAAGAAACCGCAAACCTGTTCTATAAAGAAATATTTCGATTACATGGGATATCGTCTTCCATAGTATCAGACAGAGGTACACAATTTACGACTAGGTTCTGGACTGCCTTTTGTCAAACACTTCGCATTTCTCCAAAGTTGTCTTCTGCATATCATCCACAATCCAACGGACAAACTGAACGAGTGAACCAAACCTTGGAACAGTATTTGAGATGTTTCACCTGCTATTTACAAGACGACTGGTTAGCTCTGTTACCTGCTGCAGAATTTGCCTATAATTCAGCGCATCACTCTACACTTCGTCATACTCCATTTTTTGTTTCTTATGGATACCATCCATTCTTACTTACTGATCTCCCTCAGACAAGTACAGTTCCTGATGTTGACACTCACATTCATAACCTACAACTCCGTTTCTGTCATATTCGAGAAATACTATTACAGGCTCAGGACGATCAAAAACGATTTGCCGACGCTAAACGTCGTCCATCGCATGTATATCAAGTAGGACAGAAGGTCTGGCTATCAACAAAAAACATACGTATGTCATGTCCAACTAAGAAATTGGGGCCCAAGTACATCGGTCCATATGTCGTGAAAGAAATTCCTTTCATGTTGCTCATCGGTTGAAACCGGGTCCTGGGCTCCCCTGGAGGTTTCTCCTTGGGAGGGGGGTTCTGTCAGGCCTTACCCGTCCGGCAGGGGGTCCCGGCGCGCTGGGCTTCGTGGCGTTGGTCCTGCGGTGGCTTTGGCCAGCGACTCTGGGTGGTCGGCCGTGCAGTGCTCGTGGCGCTCCAGCAGTGATAGGGGGCCTGGTCCGGGCTCCTTTCTGTCACGACCCTGGCCTAGCATATGTGCAGAAGTGTGGGTGTGAGCCCAAGATGCAGTAAGTATAGCAGGCAGGATACAGGGTAACAGGGTTTATTTGTAGCAACAAATAAACAGACAAGAAATCATACATAAGGCTCAGAACAAATCCATAGGAGGAGGCTAGGGGTAGTGGGAATGGGAGAACTGGATAAATACAATACAAAGGATACAGAGAACATATATTCCAGGGAATAGGAGATTCTTACCCTTATACTTTAGGTACATGTAGTGGCATTACAGAGGTCTCCGGAAGAAGAGCTAGTGGATTCGTAGTAGCTTCTCTTGGGGGGCAATCTGGAATTACCATTACCCACACTGGTCGAGTGCAACCAGATCCCATATAACAAGCAAGAGATCCCTACACCGGAAGCTGCCCTACACCATCCTCATCTGAAGGCTATAGCTAAAGAAATTCCAGCCCTTGACAAGAATGCAGATATCCTAATTCTCCTGGGCAGAGATATCCTCAGAGTACATAAGGTACGGCAACAAATTAATGGTCCTCATGATGCAACATTCGCTCAACGCCTTGATCTAGGTTGGGTTATCATCATAGGCAATGTTTGTATAAGGGAAATGAAGGTGCCTACCAAGATCGCTTCCTACAAAACACATACAGTTGTGTTCAAAATTATTCAACCCCCAATGCTGTAAAGGGTTTTAGGGAATTTAGTGTACATTTGTAATTGTATTCAGAATGAAATCCTACAAGGACTTTTTAAACAACCATATGCAACTAAAATGACATCAATTGGTTTTGTAATACAGTAGTAAATGTTTCTTTTGTGAATTCTTCATTGACACAATTATTCAACCCCTTAAAGACTACCACTCTGAAGAACAGAGGTTCATTCAAGTGTTTTCAATCAGGTATTGAAAACACCTGTGGATGTCACGGAGCAGCAATAAAGCATAATAAGCATCAATTAGGCAGCTTTAAAATGACTGTGATACTCAGCTCCTTCTAGACATTTACTGGTGTGGTTACAAACATGGTGAAGTCAAGAGAATGGTCCAGGAAGACAAGAGAAGAGGTGATTACTCTTCACAGGAAGGGCAATGGCTATAAGAAGATTGCAAAGATGTTAAACATACCAAGAGAGACCATAGGAAGCATCATTCGCAAATTCAAGGCAAAGGGCACTGTTGAAACGCTACCTGGTCGTGGCAGAAAGAAGATGCTGACTTCGACTGCTGTGCGCTACCTGAAGCGTAGAGTGGAGAAAAGTCCCCGTGTGACTGCTGAGGAACTGAGAAAAGATTTGTCAGATGTGGGTACTGAAGTTTCAGCTCAGACAATACGGCGCACAATGCTTAATGAAGGCCTCCATGCCAGAACTCCCGGTGCACCCCCTTGCTGTCTCCAAAGAATAAGAAGAGTCGATTGCAGTATGCAAAAGTCATGTGGACAAACCACAGAAGTTTTGGGATAGTGTTCTGTGGACTGATGAAACAAAATTAGAACTGTTTGGGCCCATGGATCAACGCTATGTTTGGAGGAGGAAGAACAAGGCCTATGAAGAAAAGAACACCTTGCTACTGTGAAGCATGGCGGGGGGTCAATCATGCTTTGGGGCTGTTTTGCTTCTGCAGGTACAGGGAAGCTTCAGCGTGTGCATGGTACCATGAATTCTCTCAGTACCAGGAGATATTGGATGACAATGTGATGCAGTCCGTCACAAACCTGAGGCTTGGGAGACGTTGGACCTTTCAACAGGACAATGATCCCAAGCATACCTCCAAGTCCACTAGAGCATGGTTGCAGATTAAAGGCTGGAACATTTTGGAGTGGCCATCGCAGTCACCTGACTTAAATCCGATTGAGAACCTCTGGTGGGACTTAAAGAAAGCAGTTGCAGTGCGCAAGCCTAAGAATGTGACTGAACTGGAGGCTTTTGCCCATGACGAATGGGCGAAGATACCCGTAGATCGCTGCAAGACACTTGTGTCAAGCTATGCTTCACGTTTAAAAGCTGTTATAACTGTAAAAGGATGTTGTACTAAGTACTAAGATTGAATGTCACTTGGGGTTGAATAAAACTGATAATGATGTGAGCCAGAAAAAAGACATTTGTGGTTATTTCATTATAAATGTTATGTTATATTTGTCTGACCTACACGTGCCTCTTTGATTTAATTGTAAGCAAGATGACTGAATGATCAAAATCAATGTCAAACTGGCCAAAACACTCAATTTCAGTGGGGGTTGAATAATTTTGAACACAACTGTATCTTGCCAAATGGTCGCAACACCTATCTTGAACTGTGCCCACACCATTACAGAGTGAAGAAGAAATTGAACAGCAACGAATGGCAACATGACGACCAAGATAAATTAAATGCTTTTCAGTCCTGGGATAACACCTTTGGAGCCACGGTGTTCAATTCTACCAATGATGACAACAAACTAGCACTGGCAAGAGAAGATAGGGAATTTCTCAAGATGATGGATAAAGAATTCGCTCAGGATGATGCCAATAGCTGGGTAGCACCCTTACCCTCTCGTACGCCTAGAGAAAGGCTACCTAACAATCTACCACAAGCAGCTGCTCGATTCGCCTCTTTAAAGCGCACTTTGAAGAAGAAAACCGAGGCTGTGAAGAAGGTGACCCGGCACCATACCAGCCGGAATCCAGTGCTGATCCGCAGAATCGGGAAATATTCCCGTTCTGCCATGTATGCCAAGAAAGCCCTCTACAAGTGCAAGTACAAAGCCCCAGAAAAAAAGATTGAGAGTAAGAAGAAGGAGAAGACTAAAGCTACTGTGTCAGACAGTCGGTGGGGATAAGAATGGCGGCATACGTGTAGTCAAACTGCGTAGAATGCCTCGCTATTCTTCCACTGAAGATGTTCCAGACAGCACAAATGCAACCTGCGCTCCTCCATCTCTCCTGGGACTGTTCTTACAGTATACTCCTCAATGGACGCCACAGGGGGAAGTGTGTGGTTTTTCTGAAGCAGCTCCAGTCTGGCCTTTGGGTTTGAGTTGAAATCCCTACAACCAGGTTCCCTAATGCTAAAACCCCGACTGCCAACTTCTCTACACAGACAACTCCCTGACGGCCAACTTCCCTACACAGACAACTCCCTGACGGCCAATTTCCGTACACTGACAACTTCCCTACACGGCCAACTTCCCTACGCAGACAACTTACAGACAGCCAACTTCCAGACATCCAAAATCCCAGCGGCTAACACTAACCCTACTCCCTAATCCCCTAAACCTAGCCCTAACCCTAACCCCCTAAATCTAGCCGTAACCCCTACCCCTAACCCCCTAAACCTAGCCCATACCCTAACCCCCTAAACCTAGCCCTAACCCTAACCCCCTAAACCTAGCCCCAACCCTAACCCCCCAAACCTAGCCCTAACCCTAACCCCCTAAACCTAGCCCTAACCCCTAACCCCCTAAACCTAGCCCTAACCCCCTTAAACCAAGGGTTAGGGTGTTAGTATTAGGGTTAGCCACTGAGATTATGGATGTCTGGAAGTTGGCCGTTTAGGGAACTTGGTATGTCCGGCACTTGTTCTGTCTGGAAGTTGGCCGTCGGGATGTTGGCATTAGGGAACCTGGCTGTAGGGATTTTGTCCGGCACCCTTAGAGCTCACCAGAAATTTGTTATCACTAGGGATGAGCTGAACACCCCCGAGTTCGGTTCGCATTCGAACTCGAACTTTTCAAAAGTTCGAATTCGAACTCGAACACGAACTCAATACAAGTCAATGGGACTCAAAGTTCAATTTTTAGAGTGCCCTCCAAGAGGGCATATATGCAAGATATTTGCCATAAAAGGTGTATGGGGGTCCGGGTAGTGCCCTGGGGGACAGGAAACAAGGACAAAAAGTAAAAAAAAATAAGTTTTTAACCCCTTAGTGACCGGGCGGTTTTACACAAATCCGTCCTTTAGTGACCGCTGCTGTTTTTACGTTTCTGCGCTGTTAGGGTTTAGGTCAAATTTTCCTCTTACTCGTTTATTCAACCCACACATATTATACACCCTTTTTCCCGCCATTAAATGGATTTTCTAGAAATACCATTATTTCCATCATATCCAATAATTTACTATAAAAAAAATATGAAATATGATGAAAAAAATGGTAAAAACACACATTTCGTAATTTAATCCCCAAAAGCTACAACCACCAATAAAGACCCCGGCTAAATAGTTTCAAAATTTTATCCCGAGATTAGAAATACCCTATTTTTACATGTTTTTGCCTTTTAACCCTTTCACTGCTGAGCCAGTTCACCTATGTGCGCTGCGCTCATTCTGACCATTTTGTGCTAATTATTTTGAGATGACAGCCTAGGTCCTATTTAATTAAACCCCCCCAGACAATTTTTTTTTAAAAAACACATTTTTTTATTTTATTAAATTTTTTTATTATTATTTTTTTATTTTATTTTTGTTTTTATTTTTTTTAAACCAAACCTGGTCATGTTTGGTATCATTGGAAAGGCCATGGTCAGGCCTTTCAAATGATGTCAAATATGACCATCCAGCTGCCATGGATCGGGAGATAAAGGGATCCTTAGTATCCCCTTATCTCTACATGGCAGCTAGATGGTTAACTGGCCCACTGACATCCTCACACATATGGTGAGGTTGTCAGTGGGTGGGGGGTGGACCTGGAGGCTAGGCTGACATCCAAGATGTCAGCCCCCCTCCAGGTTCGAATCGCGTTTTGGCACCAATTCGCGCTAAAACGCGATCCGGCGGCGAAACGGTTAATGCTAGACTCTCCCCTTTTCAGCGGTGCAAAAAGCATCTCCCTAGCTTCAATGGTTGGGGAGATAGAGGGCTCCGAAGGAGCCCCCCCTCCCCTCCATTGATTTGAATGGGGGCACCTCCTGATGACGTCACCGTGCAGCGTGGCGACGTCATCAGCCTCGCCTGCCCATGTAAATCACATGGGCAGGCTTCCTCTCTGCCAGATCACCGAGGGATCCAGCGAGGGAGGTGAGTATCGGGCGGGAGGGGGATTTGGCGCCGCTGACGTACCCTGTACGTCCGCGGGTCTAAGGGAGACCTGTGGACAGGACGTACAGGGTACGTCAGGGGTCCTTAAGGGGTTAAAGGGACAGTGAGTTTTCCATGAAATAAAGGTTAGAAATAAAAATGAAAAATTCCTTCAAATATCGTGCCTAGGAGGTCCCCATAACCTGCCCGTGAAGTGGCGGATTTGTAGGATGTATAGAAACATTTAAAAACAATGTCCGAGTCCGAGTAGTGCCCTGGGGACAGGAAACAAGGACAAAAAGTTTTAAAAAATACCTTTTTAACCCCTTCACTGCTGACGACGTGTGGGACACGTCCTCAGTTACTCCCGCTGTATGCTGAGGAGGACGTGTCCCACACGTCATCAGCTTTGTGGGACCCGCGACGGAGATACTCACCTCTCTGTCCGGGGTCCCGCGGCGTTCTGACTTCAGCGACCTCAGATGCTGAAGTCAAGCTCCTCCCGACGTAAATGATGTCATCGCGCCATGTGTGATGACGTCATTTACAGGCGACCCCCGGCCAGGGCCGGTGCAAGCATTTTTATCTAGTCAGGCGAAGGTGCATTTTGGTGCCCCCCCATCCGTGTCATGTCAAGCCAATTAGGATAGAGGTGCCATGATAATCACATATATATATATATATATATATATACACACACTAGGGTTGCTCATATAAGTATATTTGCCCCCAGCTCATCTAAGTATATTTGCCCCAGCTCATATGGGTATATTTGCCCCCAGATCACATGGGTATATATTGCCCCAGCTCATATAGAGATATTTGCTCCAGCTCATATGGAAATATTAGCCCCCAGCTCATATGGATATATTTGTCCCCAGATCATGGATATATTTGCCCCCAGCTCATGGATATATTTGCCCCCAGCTTATGGATATATATATATTTGCCCCAACTCATGGATATATTTGCCCCCTACTCATGGATATATTTGCCCCCAGTTCATGGATATATATATTTGCCCCAACTCATGGATATATTTGCCCCCAGCTCATGGATATATATATATTTGCCCCCAACTCATGGATATATTTGCCCCCAGATCACATGTGGATATATTTGCCCCAACTCATGGATCTCGCGAGATCGCGTGCGGCGCTGGTCAGGTGGTTCGGCCCCTAGTGCTGCGCCGGGTCTCCCCGGCCGACCAAGATGGCGGCGCTCGGGGCCGGGGAATTCTGCCCCCACAAACTGGCAGGAAGCCAGATAGTAAGGCGGCCGCATGTGCCACCTTACGGTAGCGCCGGCCCTGCCCCTGGCAATGCCGGGAGATCGCCTGGAAGGGAGGGTGGATCAGTTCGGATCCCTCTCCCTCCCGATCGGGAGGTCCCACAAAAAAAGTCAGGCACCGCTTAAAAGGGGAGAGTCTCCCCTATTAAGCGGTGCCTGGCTTTAACCCCTTAGGCACCGGGTCGCACTTCAGCACCTTGCGGCGCCGAAGTGCAGCCTAGCTCCGGTGGGGGCCGCCATCTTGGATGGCGGTTCCACCCCCGGGTCCCCCCTCACTGCCTGACGTCCTCACGCATAGTGTGATGACGTCAGATAGCTGGGGAACCCCTAGCTGCCCGGAATCCCCTGGTGGAGATATGGGGTTCATTTGAACTCTGATATCTCCAGAACCGTGGCAGCTAGGGGGTCATGGAGGGTCTCAATCGAAAGGCCTTTCGAATGATATCCAACATGACCAGGTATAAAGTAGAAAAATAATTAAAAAAAAAAACATGTATTTTTTTGTGTGTTATTTTTATTAATGCAGCAATATTGTTCACATTTCAATTATAATGTGAACAATGATGCTGCACTAATGATTTTTTTCTATGGTGTGCGTTTGCTAAAAATCACATAATTCCCCCCAAAAAATTTCATAAGTCCACATTTCTAATTTTTTTACAAGCGCACCCCATAGAAAATATAACCGCAAATGTTCATGTGATAAAAGGTGAAAAAAAACACTTTACACGCTGCAGATGATTAAAAATTCAAGTTTTATTGCATTTTTTGTTATAATATACAGGCAGAACACGACATATACATATAAAAATGATATATTATGAATCTGCCGAGTCTGCCGGAAAGATCGATATATAATATGTCTGCGTCGTATAATAAAATGTGGCTTCAAATCGCATTTAAACATGATGAGCGAAAGCGTTAAAAAGTAGCTCAGCAAACAGCGGTGAAATGCCTCAGCAGTGAAAGGGTTAAAGGAACAGTGAGTTTTCCATAAAATAAGGGTTAAAAATAAAACCAAAAATTCCTTCAAATATCGTGCCTAGGAGGTCCCCATAACCTGCCCGTGAAGTGGCGGATTTGTAGGATGTATGGAAACATCGCCATCACAGCACAGACTCACACACGACACCTGGCACCTCCAGTCTGCATACAATGTATCAAATTCATGAGAAGACTAATTAGAAGCACATGTTATTTCCAAACACTGATAAAACACCTGTTGTTTACGCCGTTTGAGAGCACAGGTCATTTAGAGGTGAGAATCTTTGCACGTAGACATTATTTTTTAATTCAATATCTAATAAACCGTTGCTTATAATATTCTGCAGTAAAGAGTCTCTTTATTTCTAGATTTTTTGGTATTTTTTAAGCATTTTTTTATCCTTTTTTCACAATTTTTTTTTTCGAACTCGAACCGAACACGCCAAAAAGTTAGAAGTTTGCGAACTTGCGAACGGCCAAAGTTCGAATCGAACTCCGAACTGATCGAACCGAACAGCTCATCCCTAGTTATCACCACTTCCACTAAAGTCAATATCTCAAGTGTCAAGGTTTCAAAGCACCTGACTGATGCTTACTTCAAGAAGAAGAGGCTGCGCAAACCCAAGCACCAGGAGGGAGAGATCTTTGAAACAGAGAAGGACAAATACACAGACACACAACAGCGCAAAGCCGATCAGAAATTCATGGATTCCTAACTCCTGCCAATGGGTCTTGTCACTCAGGTTATGTCTAGTGTTGTTCGAAGAATCCGAAAAGTGAAGGTCAAGGGAACTAAAGGAGGTGTGGTACATAGTTTCTTCCAGCCAATCACCGAACTGATACTCCTTCTGCCAAGGGAAAAGGTCAGTCAAGAGCTTCTGCTCTCGGCAGAAGCCTTTTCCACAAACAGCCAGTTGGATTACAATTGTGTTTGTGGAGGTTTTGGCCTAGTGCGGCTTCCACAGCACGAAGATGGGTTAACTTGTTAAATTTACTCCTCGCATCTGGAACTATGGCCTACCTTCAAGACTGTTGACTTAGTTACTGGCTATAAAGTGTAAAGTTGTATTATTGAATGATTTACCTTCGTTTTTTAACATTTAACCCCTTAAGGGCCGCTGACGTACCCTGTACGTCCTGTCCTCGGGTCTCCCTTAGACCCGCGGACGTACAGGGTACGTCAGCGGCGCCTAATCCCCCTCCCGCCCGATACTCACCTCCCTCGCCGGATCCCACGGCGATCTGGCAGGGAGGAAGCCTGCCCATGTGATTTACATGGGCAGGCGAGGCTGATGACGTCACCACGCTGCGTGGTGACGTCATCAGCAGGCGTCCCCATGCATTTCAATGCCCTCTATCTCCCCAACCATTGAAGCTAGGGAGATGCCGTTTACACTGCTGGAGAGGGGAGAGCCTCCCCTTTTCAGCAGTGTATGGCATTAACAGTTTCGCCGCCGGATCACGTTGCGGCACCAATTGGCGCCAAAACGCGATTCAAACCTGGAGGGGGCTGACATCTTGGATGTCAGCCAAGCCTCCAGGTCCCCCCCCACCCACTGACAACCTCACCATATGTGTGAGGATGTCAGTGGCCCAGTTAACCCTCTAGCTGCCATGTAGAGATAAGGGGATCCTAAGGATCCCTTTATCTCCCGATCCATGGCAGCTAGATGGTCATATTTGACATCATTTGAAAGTCCTTATGGCCTTTCCAATGATACCAATGATACCAAACATGACCAGGTTTGGTTTTAAAAAAAATAAAAAATAAAAAAATTAAATAAAAAAAAATAATAATAAAATTAAATAAAATAAAAAAATGTTTTTTTTTTTAAGTTTTTTTTGTCTGGGGGGAGTTTAATTAAATAGGACCTAGGCTGTCATCTAAAAATAATTAGCATAAAATGGTCAGAATGAGCGCAGCGCACATAGGTGAACTGTCTCAGCAGTGAAGGGGTTAAAAAGCAAACGCATGTAAAAATTGGGTATTTCTAGTCTCGGGACAAAAATTTGAACCTATTTAGCCGGGGTCTTTTTAGGTGGTTGTAGATTTTGGGGATTAAATTACAAAAAAAGTGTGTTTTTACCATTTTTTCCTCATATTTCATATTTTTTTTATAGTAAATTATTCGATATGATGGAAATAATGGTATTTTTAGAAAGTCCATTTAATGGCGGGAAAAAGGGTGTATAATATGTGTGGGTTGAATAAACGAGTAAGAGGAAAATTTGACCTAAACACTAACAGCGCAGAAACGTAAAGACAGCATCGGTCACTAAAAGACGGATTTGTGTAAAACCGCCCGGTCACTAAGGGGTTAAAGTTATAGTGTTAGTTTATTTTGAAATCTAAAGATCTCAGACGGGGAGTGTCATGCCCCATCTAAGAGTTATTGTATATTTTTCTATTTTGTGTTGAATCTGCCATTGCTGCTTACATGCTATTGATTTCATAACTATTTTGTCCCTGCTGGGTTTCCTTAGCTTGCTGTATCCAGCTACTTTACACCCCTTGCTCAGTGTCTTGTTCTAAGGGACTTCCTGGTTACATAGCAGCCATTCTGTGCTCACTGCTGGACAAAACTAATGTCTTTTTACCTGCATTGCTGTACACTATTACAAGATTGTCAGTCTGATCATTAAACTCTTCAACTGGATTAATCTTTCTACATGTCAGTTTTGCTGAGTTGAAGCTATCTACCGAACTTCATCGTGTGAGTACTGGTCGAATACAGACTTAGCTAGTCTAAAGCATCCATGCCTCACAGCTTTGCTTAGGGAAGCAGAATATTGGTACAGTATATATTCTAGAAGAAGGTATGGGCCCCTAGAAATTTATTTTCAATGTTTATTTTTTTTATTTTGTATTTTTGAGATTCTATGGACTCTATTACATTCTCCGCCCAAATTAGTATGCGCAGCGGAATTTTTTTGTGCGCAGCGTTAAACGTTATCGCGCGTAAATTAACGCTGGTATCACGATCCAAGCGCATTTTTTCATCCGTCAAAAAATATTGCGCGTAAAAGAGACGCAAATTAACGCTGCGCGCACAAGTCGGTGGGCACTCAGAATTAAGAACCACAATTGTCTCCCGTTCAGTTTTAGTGCCTGACAAAATCAATCTGTGTATATATGCTGCAGCAATAATAAAAACACGCACATCCTCTCCATTTTATTGTTTGGGTATGTGTAGAATGTGTAACTATACTTTGCTGTATTTTTTTAAATGCTGGTGTATTTCTTTTCGGCCAGAACATTCAGATTTGCAGTTACCACCAGTTTTTCAAAGACGTTAAAATTATGAGCGCAAACGTCGTTTGGAAAAACTTGATTGTAATACCATCCGCGTACCAGCGCATGAACGCATTTGCGCTCACAATGTTAAGTATAGGATGCGCTCACGAACTTGGGTTTTGCCCCTCGCGTTAATGCGCTTTTGCGCCCGTGCAAAAAAGTGCGCGAAGAATGTAATAGGGCCCTATGTTTTTATTAAAATTAAAGAAAAAAACAATACAGGGAACTAAGAATCAACAGGCTCAAGAAAAGGTAGCTTAGGGTACACGGGCGTTCAATGACACATAACAATATCCTACATCAGTGGTCCCCAACCATGGTCCTCAAGTACCCTTAACAAGCCAGGTTTTAAGGATTACCTTGGGGAAAAGCAAACTGAATCCTGCAATCACTGCGCAGCAAATCATATCACCTGTGTGGTGCTTCAGATATCTGGAAAATCTGACCTGTTAGGGGTACTTAAGGACCGCGGTTGGGAACCACTGTCCTACATCATATAATCATCATCGTATTAAGTAGGGCATGGTAAAAAGCAATAAGGGATTGTCAAGTGAGGCCGGTGTCACACGAGGGTGGAGGGATTGTCCGTGATAATGGAAGTTCTTTCCACTCGGACGCCTGTGGGAACACCTCGCTTAGTGCACTCAAGCCCAGGGCCGGCCCGTCCATGGAGCGGGTTGGAGCAGCGGCTCCAGGTGGCCCTTTGTCAGGGGCGGCAAAATGCTGCTCTCAAGGGCCGCGGCGGAGTACCCGTCCTGGAAAAGGCATGGCCCTCCAGCATCCCGCGAAGCCAGGCTGCACCCGCCCCTCTCGACGAACCAGCGCCCGCCCTCCTCACAAGAGATGAGCGGCTCCCACCTCCTTCACACAGGCGGAACGGCACCCACACGTGCAGGAAGACGGAGCCCGCCTTTTCAGCCAGTCCTCCAGCCCAGCACGGGGGTCCTCCCCCTCCAGCACGGGGGTCCTCCAGCGCAGGGGTCCTCCCCCTCCAGCGGTTCCCCAGCATGGGGGTCCTCCAGCGCAGGGGTCCTCCCTCTCCAGCGGTCCTCCAGCACGGGGGTCCTCCAGCACGGGGGTCCTCCAGCACGATGGTCCTCCCCCTCCAGCGCGGGGGGTCCAGAGCCAGCCCCGGAGCAAAACCTCGGCCAGGCCTGGAGCAAGGCCTCGGCCAGAGCCAGCCCTCGACCAGGCCGGGAGCAAGGCCTCGGCCTGGCCCGGAGACAGCCACGGGGGCCAAACCTCGGCCAGGCCTGGAGCAAGGCCTCGGCCAGAGCCAGCCCTCGACCAGGCCGGGAGCAAGGCCTCGGCCTGGCCTAGAGACAGCCATGGGGGCCAGGCCTCGACTAGGCCCGAAGCAAGGCCTCAGCCTGGCCCAGTGCCAGGCCTGGAGCCAGCCCCAGTGCCATGCACGGAGCAAGCCCTCGGTCAGGCCTCGACCAGGTAGTCAAGTCACAAATGTGCTGGAGCACGACCAGGCCTGTCCCGATGGTGTCCAGCAAGCCCTCCACTGTGTGGGTAAGTTTATGTGACTGTGTGTGGATGTGTGTGTGTGACTGTGTGGATTTATGTGGGTGTGGGTGACTGTGTGGATGTGTGTGTGACTGTGCATGGGTGACTGTGTGGATGTGTGTGTGACTGTGTGCAGTGGCGTAGCGTGGGTTGTCAGCGCCCGGGGCCAGCCAAGAATTGTGCGCCCCCCCCCCCAGCCTGTGGACACGTTAGCATGCCCTGATTCCCTTCCACCATTAGGGCATTGAATCCCTTAACTGTGATACAACAACCACTCGGGATACTTGGTTCCAGCCAAACAACATGGTATTCTAGGGTATAAAAAGCCGCAGACTTGAAGTTGTGAAAATGAAAGGTCTTTTTGTTCCAGCATAAACAAACACCACACTTGCCTTTGAATCACTATTGCAGGTGATTAAACAAAAAAACTACAAATGAAAACCTAACATACAGGGTTATTCAGAGAACGGTGAAAACCAGGAGAATTGCCAGGCGATTTGTTTTCCTGCTATGGAATCCGTATAAAAAAGAATACCATAATACGTAACACTGGATTTGGAGAGTCCTTATATCCACGGCCGGCCCCATGCTGATTCTAAGAGGAATATCCCATAATCTCATAATTTAAAATCCCCACTGCAGACTCTGTGTATGATCATCAATTAACCATACATATAGGATATATTGGTTCCAGCATTAGCATTTACATTATATAATACACACACACTCACACAGGCTGAGCCTGTGCCTGTCACTCACACTTGGGAGCAGCCAGGCCCAGCAGCAGCCAGCAGCAGGTACCCCCGTAGTCGGTACCTTGGCTCAGGCTGGGCTTGGGCCTGGGGAATGGTGGACGGACTGGGTCTGGAATGGATGCATTGCACGACAACACAGTCAGGCAGGCAGCCAGCCACGGATGATTTAATCTCACATGATATCACACTACAGTCCTCACTCACCGACCACCAGCTCGTGACACCGCACGTTCACGTTGACAGAGTGAGACACTGCACAGTCCAGTCCAGGCTCCTCGTCCTCTCACCTCCTCTCTGCCTGCGGCTGTGTCCACTCCTCTGCCTGCGGCTGTGTCCACTCCTCTGCCTGCGGCTGCGTCCACTCCTCTGCCTGCGGCTGTGTCAACTGTCCGACACAGCTCTCAGCAAAGCGGCGCCACCCTCGTCACAGTGACAGGCCACTCAGCTCAGCACACACATGCCGCCAGTCCCTGTCCATCTGCGCAGCAAACAGCTACGCACGCGCACGGCACTGCCCCTCCGGCTGCCATGTGCTGCCATGATGAGTGCCTCCCCTCCTACTCTGAAAAGCGTGGCGTCAGCGCGCTGGCTGCATCACCGGCGTCACTCACGTGACACAGCAGTGCACTTCCGGACTTTCTTCCCTTCATTCGGCGCACCACGGCCGATCGGCTGGGAAATATTAGGGGTGCAAATTTTGAAATTTGCGCCCCTAAAAGCTCGTAAAAAAATTGCGCCCGGGGCCACCGCCCCGTTGGCCCCCCACGCTACGCCACTGACTGTGTGTGGATGTGTGTGACTGTGTGTGGGTGTGTGTGACCGTGTGTGGGTGGGTGTGTGTGACTGTAGGTGTGACTGTATGCAGGTATGTGTGTGACTGTATAGAGGTGTGTGTGTGCGTGACTGTATGCAGGTGTGTGTGACAGTGGGCCGGGCTATGTGGAGCTCTGTGATACACTCATACACAGCGGACATTACTGTGAGTTTTATTGCTGTGGATTCTGTGATACGCACATGCACAGTGCACATTACTGTGAGTTTTATTGCTGTGCAGCTCTGTGATACACTCATAAAAACCGCATATTAATGTGAGTTTTATTGCCGTGGAGCTCTGTGATTCAGTAATGTGTAGTGTGTCTGAGTGTATCACTGAGCTCCACAGCAATAAAACTTTATTATGGATTATGTCACTTTATTATGGATTATCCACTGCTCTTAACGGCAGCTCGATTATTTTACTGCATAATATTGCATAAGAAGGCTTTCTTACACACTGCTGTAACCTGAATACTCATTGCATCAAAGCCTGTATTCGCACAGAACACTAGGTGGCGATATACCCTTAAGATAAACTATCTGGTTCACGCAATAACAACAACCCACTGTTTTACGCAACCCCTATTACTTAAAAACGGTTACAGTCCCCCTTTTCTCTTGGATGCGCCCCGGAAGGCCCTTTTCCCTAAACCAATATACTCTCCAGCAGTAGCAGAATACTGCTGTTTACACACCTTCCTAATAGGCTGCACCAAAATTATTTTTAGACATCCCCTCTATACCTCGAGCGCTTACATAGGGAAATACTGTCTCGTCCTTTCTTATAATGTCCCCGACCTCAACAACCCTGAGACACTCTATTTTTCTGCAACAGCGACTCCAGACCTCCATATTGTTGGATATGTTGTTATCTGATTCTTATACTGATTTTTAATTTGCTATGCTACGCAATGCGGACGTTTTTACAATGCCAGCGTTGTTCATTATTGACTCTAAATGTTATGTATTACATGTGATGTTAATAAATTGGCGTAATAACATATATATTTAAAAAAAAAAATATGAAAAGTGTGAGCCAGAACGGGATTCTTTATCCAAAAATAAATTAACAGGATTATTCAAAGAGATTCGAAAAGTCACCGCATGTTCGGTGACTTTTCGTTCTCTTCAATTCGGTTTGTTTTGCCGATCCCATTTCGGTGACCCTGCGGTGTATTCAGCAAGCACCACAGGGTCCCCGAATTGCAGGGAAAAGCTGCCGCAAACCTGACAAAAGCTGACCGCAAAACCCAGCGAATGCACGCCGAAAACCCTCAAAAACATCTGGATTAACCTGCCGAAAACCACAGAAAAACCCGAACAGGAGCCGATCGCAGCCTTCGACACAGCAGAAGAGGCAGTGAGTAAATTAGCAAAACAGTTTGTATGAATGTGTGAAAGTGAAACGCTGTTTGCAAAGAAACTACTGAGTGAAAATGTCTGAAATTTTCATATGAGGTCCAGGGAATGATAATAAAGAGGGCTGTTACAGAAAAAATTCAGAAAAATGCTTAAAATATCCAAAAAAAATTATAAATTAAGAGACTCTTTACTGCAGAATTTTATAATGAACGGTTTATTAGATATTGAATTAAAACGGGAATATTTTTTTTTTTTAAAACAATTTTTATTGGATTTTGAGTAATACAGCAATAAGGCACTCATGAACCCATAGAGCGGTGCATAATCTCAGGGAGTCAGGAACAAGATTGGATTTATAGAGAAAAACTGAACCTGTTTTCTTTCCCTGAGGCATAACGGTACCTCGAGAGAGCCTGCAAATCATACATATTAACAACTTTATTAACAACAGAAATAATACCGAGAGGAAGAGAAAAAATGAAATAATAAAAATAGAAAATAAATAATAAAACAAAAAAACAAAAAAAAAAACAACTTTAAATCAAGGTCTCAGTGTCCCACATTACTATACTCGGTTACGTCATAGTCTGCGACGTAATCCAAGGATCCCAAATCTTTGTGCATTGTTGGAGCGTGTCATGTAATTGTGCTGTTAGGCGTTCCATTTTATATAAAAAACACACTTTCGCAGCTATCTCCGGTAGTGAGGGAAGGTCTCGCTTCCAGGATCGGGCTATACAAATGCGGGTTGAAGTACAAATACGGTGTGTCAGTCGAAGAGAGGGGCGTGAGAGACCATGTCGTCTAGACGGGCTATTGAGTAAAGCCAGAGCGGGATCAGGAGATACTGCCAAACCCAAAGCACGGGAGATCATAGCAAAAACTTGTTGACCACAGCCTCTAGTACACAAGCCAGTGAGTGTGGGATATATTTTCTGCAGTCGGGCCGGGTCTAGGTACCACCTGGAGAGTACCTTGTAACAATTCTCTTTGATCAAAATACATGTCGTTATCCCCATCGAGGACTCCGTTATCGCCTCCCATTCCTCCCGGGAAAATTGGCGACCCAGGTCTAATTCCCATTGGTGTTGGTACGAGCACAGGCTCTCGAGAGACGGGCGGAGGAGAAGACTATACAATTGGGATATAGCTCCCGAAGTGCTTGAACCTCTCGTTACCAGGCTTTCAAATGAGGTCACTACAGGGGTGCCCATATTTAAGCGGCTACATACAAAATGTCGAATCTGAGAGTATCGGTGAAACTCCCTTAATGGGATGTCATGTGATTCTCTAAAATATTCCCAACGGGGGAATTTCCCCTGCAGCAGCACCGCTCCCAGTGTCGTAAAGCCCTTCCTGTGCCACCAGTCAAAAGCTCGTCCCTCCTCCCCATTCCACGGAGGAAAGAGCGGGTTATCTCTTAAGGGAAGCAGCCCAGATGTAGTGGTGGTTAAGGACATGCGAAATTTAACCTTAGCCCATATAGACAATGTGTGAGCAGTGGTGGGTAATATATGAGCCCGTTCAGTCACAGAGAGATGCCTCCAGGGTAAGTGTGAGAGACATGAGGGGGCAATGCAGTCATTCTCTATGTCAACCCAACAGACCTTGCCCCTTCCCGAGGACCATTGTAGAAGTTGTGTCAGTTGCGCCGACTTATAATAAAGGGTCAGGTCCGGGACCGCAAGGCCCCCATGTAGTCTAGGGCGGCGTAATATCAGTCTGGAAACTCTCGACTTCTTTCCTTGCCAGACATAACGGTAGAAGGCTGACTGGAGGTCGTGTAAGATCGTCAGTGGCAAGGGGACCGGTAAGGTGCGAAAAAGGTACAGAAGTTTCGGGAGTGCCGTCATTTTAAGCGCATAAATTCAGCCCATCCAGGAGATGGAGTAAGAGGACCACTGCCTTAGTAGGGATTTAATGTGTTTAATCATGTCTGGATAGTTATAGGTATAGAGCTGAGATATGTGTGCAGTTAGATAGATCCCCAGGTATTGGAGTCGGTGTGGGCACCAGCGGAAGGTGAAGGAGTCTCGTAAGTGTGTAACAACCTCCTGGGGTAATGAAATATTTAACGCTTCAGACTTGGCGATATTAATTTTATATCCTGAGAGGGCGCCAAAGGAAGAGAGGCAGCTGTACAGGTTCGGTAATGAAATAAGGGGCCGGGTTATCGTAAGTAGGACATCGTCAGCGAAAAGGCTCAGTTTATAAGTTTTGTCTCCCACTGCTATACCTGATATATCTGGGTGACATCGTATCTGCTCCACCAGGGGTTCAAGGCAGAGGGCAAACAGAAGCGGGGAAAGGGGGCAACCCTGACGTGTGCCATTTAAGATGTCAAATGGTCTTGATCTCCCTCCCATAGTCGTGACAGAGGCCGTTGGTGATGTATATAGCGCACGAATACCCCCAATCATCTCGTCTCCCACCCCAAATCTCCTCAAGACCTCCCACAAATATGTCCAGTCCACTCGGTCAAAGGCCTTCTCGGCGTCGAGGGAAAGCAGTAATGACGGTTGTTTGGTGGCGTGCGCTATGGAGAGTAAATTCACCGTACGGCGAATATTATCCGGGGCACCGCGAGATCGGAAAAAAACAACCTGATCAGGATGTACCAGGGATGGGAGATAGCGGCTCATTCGCGTCGCCAGGACCTTTGCGTAGATTTTCATATCTACATTCAATAGCGAGATTGGGCGGTAGCTAGCGCAAGTTGAGGGATCTTTCCCTTCTTTGGGGATCACCACTATGGTGGCTGCCAACAACTCTTTGGGTGGTTTTCTGCCTTCTATGAAGCCATTATACATATTTGCTAGGAGGGGGGCTAATTGAGTTCGGAATTTCTTATAATATAAGGGGCTAAATCCGTCCGGGCCTGGGGCTTTAGATGTCCGGAGTTCTTTCATAATTGGGAGGATCTCCTCTGCAGTAATTGGGGTCCCCAGAGCTGCCGCCTGCGTTTGAGTCAACGAACGTAATGGTAATTGTTCCAAAAATGATCTAATCTTTTGTTGTTTCTGGCTGTCAGGCGGGGCTGTGGTGCCATCATACAATTTAGAATAATAACGCGCAAATTCTTCTGCTATTTCTAACGGGGCTACTGCCGGAGAGGACCCTGACCTCTGGATTTTTGCTATGGAGTTGCGCTTACGTAGAGCGCGCAATTTGCGAGCTAGCATTGCATCTGGTTTCTCAAAAAATAGCTGTCCAACTCTACAAAGGTCACCCAGAGCCCTCTCCGTCTGCAGGGAATTCAATTCACCTCTGGTAGTCACTATTCTGGTCCAGGTCAACGGGTCGGGTTGGGCTTTGTGCGTCTTCTCTAAATTTGCAAGGGTAGTAGTCAGGTCAGTCATTTGGGCGCGTAATTGTTTATAGTGTGCCGCTTGTAGGCCTATGAGCCGACCTCTTAGGACTGCCTTATGGGTTGTCCACAGCAGATCTGGGAGGTAATGAGCGGGGTCATTATCCAGGACAAAGTTTGCCAAGGCTGAGTCCATTTCAGCTATGATTTCAGGTTTCAGCAACAGGGCGTCAGGAAGACGCCAGGGAGGGCGGGGAGAGCCCCTGAGCCCATCCGCCAAGACCACGCTTAGTGGGGCATGGTCCGACCAGGTGATCTCATGTATCTTGGCAGATAACACCTCCCTCGCCGCCCGTTGGGGAACAAAGACAAAGTCAATTCTCGTATATGTTACGTTCGGGTGGGAGTAAAACGTGTAGTCTCTTGTCGTGGGATGTAGGAGGCGCCATGCGTCTACTAATTGTGTTTGCTGCAAAAAATCTTTAAGGAGTGGGCGGTTAGGATGAGAGTCAGACTGAGTGGGGGTAGTAGATCTATCTAAGGCCAGGTCAAGGATGGAATTAAAGTCGCCTCCGATAATCACTTCCCCCCCTGGAAAGGGTTCTAGCAAAGTCGAGAGCCGGACATAAAAGGCAGGGTCCCTGGTGTTAGGGGCGTAGACGTTAAGGAGTGAAATTGGTCTATTGTCAATAGTGCCCTGAAGAAAAAGAAACCTCCCCTCCTTATCCGACACCTTTCTGCGAAGTATAAAATTAACCCGGGAGTGGAAAAAAATAGAGGTTCCCCGGTGTTTCGTATGGGCACAGGCGTGGTAATGCAGCGGGAATCTCTTATCAAAAAATCTGGGGGATTTACCCTGCGCGAAGTGCGTTTCCTGGAGGAGGAGAATGTCCGCACCCACAGACACATAGGATCTCATCGCCTTACGTCGTTTCATTGGATTATTAAATCCTTTTACGTTATGCGATATTACATGTAGCGGCATTTATGGAAAGTGTATAGGAGAGGCCTCAGTGGGCGAATAAACTCTGACACATTCAGGCTAGACATATTAATGAAAGCATGAGATATTGACAATGGTATTAAGAATCCTAGAGCAGACATGCGGTATAAGAGATCACATTCGTTAACAAACGACCACATTGTACCTGACCCTTTGAGACCTTGATCGAAAAAAGGAAAAAAGGAAAAAGTGAAAAAATAAAACCAGGGAATAATAAATACGCCTGCAAAAAGAGAGTAAAAAAAGGTAAAAAAAGAAAAAAAAAAAAAAAAAAAAAAAAAGCACAAAAGACATAAGAACTCGGATTGAAAAAAAGTACAATCCGACTAGGATCCCAACCAGTAGGGAAACAGTCTCGGCTTTCAACCTTCCCCCAAAGACTTCCACTTCGGGGGAGAGACCGAGAAGGGCGCCCAGAGCCCTGGGCGGAGGGGTGGTCTTCGACATCCACCAAGTGGTGTCAACCAGATCTCGTGCGGATCCCATCAGAGGTCCATCATCCCAAGAAGGCTGTGGTGTTGTTTGAAAGAGAAAGAAACTTAGACAAGTTCCGAATCCGAGTATATTACAGTATCAGCAGAGACCCTGCAGCCTCGGGTATGCCCCATGTGGCAAAATGTAAAGACGGCATTCATGGTGGAGGGGGTGGCGAGAGACGAGGCCGTCTTGCTTTTGGCGAGGCCTGCGACCATTCGGTCTCCATTCGTTGCGATGAAAAGGATCCCCCTCGTGGTGGAGAGGATCGCACGTCTGCTAGGCCCAGCGCCTGAAGAAATCGGTCAGCCCTCTGTAGATCTTCCAAAATGTGCGTAGTGCCGTGGTGGGATACCACAAGTTTAAACGGGAACCCCCATCGATATCTGATGTTGTTCGCAATCAGGAGGTCCGTAACAGGTTTAAAGGAGCGGCGATTTTGTAGAGTAAGTGGAGAGAGATCAATAAACAGTTTCGGCATAACGTTGTCAATGGACGGAGTTTGCGTTCTAGCAGCTGCAACCACCGCATCTTTCACCCCATAATAATGAAATCTAGCAATAATATCTCTAGGTCGCTCTCCCGGTCGTGGCCTGGGTCGTAAGGCTCTATGAACCCTGTCAAACAAGCAATGTTCTGGGGGTGTATTAGGCAAGAGACTGAGCAGGTACCTGTGCATAAAGTCCTGTAAGTCAGTAACATCTTCCGGAACCCCTCTGAGGCGTATATTGTTCCGACGGGATCTGTTATCTTGATCCTCCTGAGCACGCTGGAGTTGGTGGACTTCTTCAGTGAGAACCTCCAAATGCTGGGCCATTTCGTTATAAGCTTTGGCTGAGTTATCGTTTGCCCTTTCTAGGGCGTCTGTTCGTGCTCCCACCGCATCAATCTCGGCCCTCACTGCCGCTAGCCCCTCCTGTATATCTCGCTTAATGTCCGCTCGGAACGTGGAGAGCAACCCCTCCATATCCCCACGTGTAGCTGGGCCGCTGTCTGGTGAGCGCGGGGTGGCGGCCGCCATCTTAGGGGAGGCAGAGGGTTCCCTGCTTGGCGTGCGGTCTCCAAATAGAGCGGGCAGGCGGCCCGGTGGGAGGATTTTTTTTAACTTTGGAGGCATCTCCCGGTACCTGGCGTTGTCCGGGGCCCAACGGGTGTAGTCTGCTCCAAAAACGATCGGGCTGGGCTGCGGTAATGCTGGTGTTAGCTGGGATGAGAGCGGAGCTCCGGGATCACGCGGCCATCTTGGTTAGCCGCCGGACACGCCCCTCAAAACGGAATATTTTTAACATTGAAGCCTATGGGGTTCTCCTGAATAAACCTGCCGAATTAAACCACCGAATGGCAGGGCATTTCGGGAACCTTTCACTGCTGGTTTGTGTTCTCTGAATAGCCGAAGCAGTGCTTCTCTATGGGGTTTTCACTGCCCTCGAACAGGCACCGAACAGGCACCATATGTGCAGGCAATTCGCTAGGATTTGGTGAACTGCCTGCTCTCTGGATAGCCGATTGGCCAAGAAAGGTAACCGAACGCTGATTTTCAGCATTCAGTTACCTTTCTCAAGCAATTCGGATCTCTTTGAATAACCCTGTAAGTGAAGCAAAATAAATAGATGAATAATCAATAGCCCAACACGTTTCATACTGTAAAATAGTTTAAACTATTTAAAAGTTTAACTTTTAAACTATTCTCAAAATTTTCTGACCTACAAAAGATTTAAAAAGAAAATGCATTATGATAAATGTACATTATCAAGTTCTTTTCTTATATGCATATTGTCAACAACCACAGTCTTTACAAACAATTGCTGCCTCATTCACACACTTACAGTCAGGTCCATAAATATTGGGACATCGACACAATTCTAACATCTTTGGCTCTATACACCACCACAATGGAGTTGGAATGAAACAAACACAATGTGCTTTAACTGCAGACTCTCAGCTTTAATTTGAGGGTATGTACATCCAACTCAGGTGAACGGTGTAGGACTTACAGCAGTTTGCAGATGTGCCTCTCACTTGTTAAGGGACCAAAGGTAATGGGACAGAATAATAATCATAAATCAAACTTTCCCTTCTTAATACTTGGTTGCAAATCCTTTGCAGTCAATCACAGCCTGAAGTCTGGAACGCATAGACATCACCAGATGCTGGGTTTCATCCCTGGTGATGCTCTGCCAGGCCTTTACTGCAACTGTCTTCAGTTCCTGCTTGTTCTTGGAGCATTTTCCCTTCAGTTTTGTCTTCAGCAAGTGAAATGCTCAATGGGATTCAGGTCAGGTGATTGACTTGGCCATTGCATAACATTCCACTTCTGTCCCTTCAAAAATTCTTTGGTTGCTTTTGCAGTATGCTTTGAGTCATTGTCCATCTGCACTGTGAAGCGCCGTCCAATGAGTTCTGTGGCATTTGGCTGAATGTGAGCAGATAATATTGCCCGAAACACTTCAGAATTCATCCTGCTGCTTTTGTCAGCAGTCACATTATTAATAAATACAAGAGAACCAGTTCCATTGGCAGCCATACATGCCCACGCCATGACACTACCACCACCATGCTTCACTGATGAGGTGGTATGCTTAGGATCATGAGCAGTTCCTTTCCTTCTCCATACTCTTCTCTTCCCATAACTCTGGTACAAGTTGATCTTGGTCTCATCTGTCCATAGGATCTTGTTCCAGAACTGTGAAGGCTTTGTTAGGTGTTGTTTGGCAAACTCTTATCTGGCCTTCCTGTTTTTGAGGCTCACCAATGGTTTACATCTTGTGGTGAACCCTCTGTATTTACTCTGGTGAAGTCTTCTCTTGATTTTTGTCTTTGACACACATACAGCTACCTCCTGGAGAGTGTTCTTGATCTGGCCAACTGTTGTGAAGGGTGTTTTCTTCACCAGGGAAAGAATTCTTCATTCATCCACCACAGTTGTTTTTTCGTGGTCTCCTGGGTCGTTTGGTGTTGCTGAGCTCACCGGTGCGTTCCTTCTTTTTGAGAATGTTCCAAACAGTTGTTTTGGCCGCACCTAATGTTCTTGCTATCTCACTGATGGGTTTGTTTTGTTTCTTCAGCCTAATGATGGCTTGCTTCAAGGATAGTGAAGGCTCTCTGGATCTCATCTTGAGAGTTGACAGCAACAGATTCCAAATGCAAATAGCACACTTGAAATGAACTCTGGGCCTTTTATCTGCACACTGTAATTGGGGTAATGAGGGAATATCACACACCTGGCCATGGAACAGCTGAGAAGCCAATTGTCCCATTACTTTTGGTCCCTTAACAAGTGGGAGGAACATCTGCAAACTGTAAGTTCTACACCGTTCACCTGAGTTGGATGTACATACCCTCAAATTAAAGCTGACAGTCTGCAGTTAAAGCACATTGTGTTTATTTCATTCCAACTCCATTGTGGTGGTGTATAGAGCCAAAGATGTTATAATTGTGTCGATGTCCCAATATTTCTGGACCTGACTGTACATCCTAGTTGTGCACCACCCCATGTTTAACATTAAAGTGCCCCAGTGGTTATAAATTAATATATACAGTCAGGTGGTGTATAGAGCCAAAGATGTTAGAATTGTGTCGATGTCCGAATATTTCTGGACCTGACTGTATATATATACAGTCATGGCCGAAATTGTTGGCACCCCAGACATTTTTCCAGAAAATCTAGTATTTCTCACAGAAAAGTATTGCAGTAACACATGTTTTGCTATACACATGTTTATTCCCTTTGTGTGTATTGGAACAAAACAAAAAAAGTGAGGAAAAAAGCAAATTGGACATAATGTCACACAAAACTCCAAAAATGGGCTGGACAAAATTCTTGGCACCCTTAACTTAATATTTGGTTGCACACCCTTTGGAAAAAATAACTGAAATCAGTCGCTTCCTATAACCATCAATAAGCTTCTTACACCTATCACCTGGAATTTTGGACCACTCTTCCTTTGCAAACTGCTCCAGGTCTCTCTTATTGGAAGGGCGCCTTTTCCCAACAGAAATTTTAAGATCTCTCCACAGGTGTTCAATGAGATTTATATCTGGACTCATTGCTGGCCACTTCAGAACTCTCCAGCACTTTGTTGCCATCCATTTCTGGGTGCCTTTTGACGTATGTTTGGGGTCATTGTCCTGCTGGAAGACCCAAGATATCGGACGCAAACCCAGCTTTCTGACACTGGGCTCTACAGTGCGACCCAAAATCCTTTGGTAATCCTCAGATTTCATGTAGCCTTGCACACATTCAAGGCACCCAGTGCCAGAAGCAGCAAAACAACCCCAAAACATAATTGAACCTCCACCATATTTTACTGTAGGTACTGTGTTCTTTACTTTGTAGGACTCATTCCGTTTTCGGTAAACAGTAGAATGATGTGCTTTACCAAAAAGCTTTATCTTGGTCTCATCTGTCCACAAGACGATTTCGCAGAAGGATTTTGGCTTACTCAAGTACATTTTGGCAAACTGTAGTCTTGCTTTTTTATGTCTCTGTGTCAGCAGTGGGGTCCTCCTGGGTCTCCTGCCATAGCGCTTCATTTCATTTAAATGTTGACGGATAGTTCGCGCTGACACTGATGCTCCCTGAGCCTGCAGGACATCTTGAATTTCTTTGGAACTTGTTTGGGGCTGCTTATCCACCATCCGGACTATCCTGCGTTGCAACCTTTCATAATTTTTTCTCTTCCGTCCACGCCCAGAGAGATTAGCTACAGTGCCATGGGTTGCAAACTTCTTGATAATGTTGCGCACTGTGGACAAAGGCAAATCTACAAATTTCCACAATTTTGGTTCTCAAGTCCTCAGACAGTTCTCTTTTCCTCTTTCTGTTGTCCATGCTTAGTGTAGCACACAGACACACAATGCAAAGACTAAGTGAACTTCTCTCCTTTTTATCTGCTTTCAGGTGTGATTTTTATATTGCCCACACCTGTTACTTGCCCCAGGTGAGTTTTACAGGAGCATCACATGCTTGAAACAATCTTATTTATCCACAATTTTGAAAGGGTGCCAAGAATTTTGTCCAGCCCATTTTTGGAGTTTTGTGTGACTTTATGTCCAATTTGCTTTTTTTCCTCCCTTTTTTTGTTTTGTTCCAATACACACAAAGGGGATAAACATGTGTATAGCAAAACATGTGTTACTGCAATACTTTTCTGTGAGAAATACTAGATTTTCTGGAAAGATGTCTGGGGTGCCAACAATTTCGGCCATGACTGTATATATATTTTATTTTATCCTCCTTTCTTTAGATGAGTGACGTTCGGGTTGGAGGTGCAACAGTGTTTCCAGGCATTGGAGCGGCATTATGGCCTAAAAAGGTGAGAGCCTATTTTAAGATTTAAAAAAACCAAAAATTTTTGATGACTTTGAAAACAAAATGTGCTGTATATAACTTTTACTATTTAAAGGTTGGCTGCCGAAGCAAAAGTATGACAAATCAATAGACATGTTTCCCATTTAAAAGTTGTGATAGCTAAGAAGTCTGTGTTACAGGTTTATGCCCTTTCTGGGGAAAGTACATCTGTTGTTGTGTGGAAAACATGTCGGGCATATTTAACAAAAAAACAAAAAGAGAGCACACCAAACATCATATGCAAAATTCAAAAGGAACAGCAGCTAAATACATTTAAACATGGAGATTTTACCAGATTTAACCCTTGCAAGTTTACACTAATTCTTACTCCTTCAGGATCACGCAGTGGTTGACCCTTTCAGGACTTTTTACAGGGTTTTTAACCCTAAGTTCTGGTGAAAATGGTGGAAATTTAGTTTGCAATGAATGGCCATTAATTGCTTAAGCCTGCCAACAGCGACAATGTATCCCATCCTTGGCAAGTCCTACTCTGCTCCCATCATACCAACCTAATGACTGCTCTTATGGGATTAACTCATTTACTGTGGACAAAGTCATATCTGGAGCTTCCTGCAGTTCAAGGTGTAAATAGAACCTATGGGTGGAGCACCTGTGGCAGGGAGGGGTGCTTACCCATGAGGGGTGTCAGCCCTTTTCGTATAGAATACACAAGGAGGGCAGCACTCAACCTCTACTAAACACTCAGTACGGGTGCATCTCAAGACAATAAAGTAATACAAAAAAGAGGGAGACTGAGTGACTTTTCTCCCTAGTCTCTCTCTGCTTCTGGCGGCAAGAAGAAGCAGATAGAGACGCCGTTCTCGCCGCGGGATGGGAGGTGAGTATGTGATTTTTGTGGGGGTTTCAGCTGGTGCTGACTGATTTCGCAGAAGCGGAATCAGTTAGCACCAGGTCCTAGCTGTGGTTAACCTTTCAGTTAACCGCAGCAGGACGGTAATTAGCGTTAGGACTTTGTAATCCTAATGCCAGTTAACACTGCGCTCCCCATGTTAAGCATAGGGATCACAAAGTACAGTAAGCTCGCAATGAAAAGCGCAAGATCCGAATCGCTAACCCGTTAGCGTTCTGAACCTAATATGGTTCGCCCGCGCTAGGGCAACCAGAGCTGATGCTAACACTCACACAGGTGAGCGCTAATGTTAACGTTAGGAACGTAAATATGGCCCGAAGTGTTTAGGAACAGCAGCAACTCAGTCACAAAGGGGAAGACCGTATAAGTCAGAGAGTGGGATAACAAAGTGCTGAGGCGTATGGTGTGTAAAAGTCACCATTGCTCTGCAGATTCCATAACTGAAAAATGCCAAACTTCCATTGACATTAATAGAATTATAAATACTGTGTAACTGTGCTCACTACAGCAATTTGTCTCACATATTAATGTTGGCATGCTCTGTGTGCGCTGATATCACTAGTAGTGACCATAATGGTGACCGGCAGCTGGGAAATTCAAAATTCCGGCTGCTGGTGAAGCAGGTGGTGTGAAATATATTATTCCACTTCAACTGATCGGGGTAGTGCGGGGCAATGGAGGGCACTTCTTACATTGTGACCACTCTAAAACAATAAAGTGATCAGGATGAGTAGAGTGTCCCTTTAACTACTTTTTATTGCCACTGTAGCTACAATTTGTGTCTTTCATTTTTTTAAGGGACACTCTTGTAGAGCGTGAAATTATATATGATGCGTATCATACCGTTTGTTATCGTTTACCCTTAAATATGTGATCTTGTAATATCAAGTGAACTGCAAGTAACCTAATGCCATTGTTACAGGGCACGGCTGTGTTTTGGTATAATCTATTGAGAAGTGGAGAAGGAGATTACAGGACACGACATGCTGCTTGTCCTGTGTTAGTAGGCAACAAGTGGGGTAAATTAACATACACAAGCACACAACCAATTACATAAATGGGAACAAAAGGCGTCAAGATTTAGCCTTTGTTTTTGCATCTGACATCCATTCACCCAATAGGGACTACTATTGGACTTTTCCTGGAATGGGTGGCACAACCCACCTACTTAATAAGGGAGACTTACCTGATATTTCTGTTGGCTGAAAGCCCCACAAGTGAGGGATGAGTTCGGCAGTGCACAAACCTCTTGTCAGAGATGTGTACACCTCAGTATACATTCTACCCTTCCTGCAGGTGCCAAACAGATAGTAAAAAAATATTCAATCCCCCTCTGATGTGCAATATCAGTCGCCCATCTCTCATGGCCGGTCTCTCCACAAGAAAACGGATTTAATTTTCTTCCTCAATCATATTTTGGTATGAGTACTTGAACTAAATGTGAGGTACTTGCTTATAGTAGTCACTATATATATATATATATATATATATATATATAAGACCCTGAGAAGCTGCCCATTCACCTTGCCTCTGGGTGAATGTTCAGAATCTCAGACTCTTGAGTGGACCAGAATTCGGCAGAAAGTCCTGATATTCTTATATTAATGTTACCCTGTATAAGGACTGTGAGCTGAGTTCCAGTCCACTTTGCACCTATTACACAATTTTCTTTGTTTTGGATATCTGGAAATTAATAATGCAGACTTGCAGAGTCTTTTTGAAACAAAGGGAATCCACATCTAACAAATCGCTCTACATCAGTTTGTTATATAATGAATTCACCTTGTCCCCAAAGCCATATCAAACCTAAATAAATAAATAATAACTGCACTGTATTAACCCTTTCGCTGCTGAGGCATTTCCCGCCTCTGTGCTGAGCTCATTTTTACCGGTTTTGCTCATCATGTTTAAACGTGTTTTGAAGGCTTATTTTAGTATATGATAGTTTAGGATACATAATATATATCGTTCTTTCTGTCAGACTCGGCAGATTCATAATATGTCATTATTATATGTATACGTCATGACCTGTCTGTATATTATAACAAAAAATACAATAAAATATGAATTTTCAATAATTTACAACGTGTAAAGTGTTTTTTTTTCACATTTTAACATGCGAGCAATTGCGGTTATATTTTGTATGGGGTGCGCTTGTTAAAAAAATTAGAAATGGGGTCTCGTTACATTTTTTTTTGGGGAAAATGACGCGATTTTTAACAAACGCACCGCATACAAAAATCGTTAGTGCAGCATGATTGTTCACATTATAATTGAAATGGGAACAATATTGCTGCATTAACAAACCAAAAAAAAGAAAAAAAACTTGTTTATTTTTTTTTATAATTTTTTTTAAAAATATTTTTTATTTTTAGTTAAAAAATTTTTTAAAAAAAATCTTTTTTCACAGTCGTGTTTGGTATCGTTGGAACGGCCATGCTCTGGCCGATCCAACAGTACCAAACTTTAACCCCTAGCTGCCACAGATCGGGAGATAGGGGGTTCATTGGAACCCCCTATCTCCACCATTGGTGGCAGCTAGGGGTTAACTCCAGGACTGGCATCATCGTGCTATGCATGATGACGCCAGTCCTCAGGGGGAGTTCCTGGAGGCTTGGCCGACATCCAAGATGTCTGCCAGCTCCGGGAAAAGATCACGAATCGGCGCTGAAAAGCCGGCTCCCCAGGGGTTATTGACAGCCACCGTTTGGAAGGGCAGGCTGTGCCCTTCCAAACGGTGCCTGGCATTAAGCTCAGGACCCCCGCGATCGGGAGGGAGAGAGGTCCGAAGGACCTCCCCCCTCCCTTTCAGGCGCCTCCTCCGCACACGCGGAGGGGGGGGCGCCTGAAATAGATGTCATCGCACCACCGCAATGACATCTATTGTGCCCGCGGCGGTCCCGGATTCACGGGCTGACATCCAAGATGTCAGCCCGCACCGGGGGGCACAGCGATCGGCCGGAATCCGGCCGATCGCAGGCTGCTTCGGGAGGAGGCGCTCAGCGCGTATCAAATTTGGTACAGTTCGGTGGTTTTCGGCAATTTGTCCCATAGAATCATTCAATGGATCTTTATGGGACAATTTCACTGCTGCCGAAGAGCGACGAACAGCATTGTATTTTGCTGTCTATTGGTCTGTGGTGCGGATCCTTCTAATTTGAAGGGGACTTGTCAGATGAAATCGGACAATCTGGTAAAAGGCACAGTGCGGATCTTCTATTTGAAGGGGTTTCAGATGATCGGACAATCTGGTAAAAGGCACATCAAAAAAAGATGAAAGTTAAACCGCTCTTCCGCATTGTCCCATAGAGTAGTGATTCAGTTCAAGGGTGAATCCCATAGGATTCAATGTAAAAAAAACTTTAATTTTTATATATTTTATTCAACCATTTATTCTTTTCATCTGCAGCAAAAGAAACTTTTTATTTATTCATTTTTTTGGAATTTTTTATTATTATTTTGTATTTTTTAGGTGACGTTTATGATTCCCAATTTTTTTTAAAAACATTTTTCTTCACTCCGGCAGCTTCTGCAGCAAAGCTATTTCAGCACCAGACGCAGGGGAAGATGACTTTTTTTTTTCACTGCGTTGGCCGGTGCTCTCCTTGGTCTCAGCACCAGGGAGAGGGATTTTTCAACGCATCAGGAATTTTTTTGTTCTTGAGACAATGCATTGAAACGATATAAACAAAGTGATTTGAATCGATTCGTTATGTATCTTTCGTTTTGTTTCTACTGCGATTCGTTTGAAATAATTTCGTATTTCTGAATTCCGAAATACGAATTAACGAAATTTTGGCGAATTACGATTCATTACGAAACAAATTGCACATGTCTAAGCATCAATATTCACTATGTTTGCAAACTCTAGAAATCACAGTTGTTACTACCACGACAAATACTGGCCATCTACAGTAGGAAAATCCAATTCCAGCATGCAAAGTTCCTGCAAACAAGTGTAGCGCTCACTCCCGGAGGAGCCGCTGAAAATGAACCACGGGTCAGTCTCCCCGCACTAGGGAATAAATATACTCCAACACAGTTGTGAGTTTTTATATTTATATAGTTTACTAAAATATTTGAGCAGATGTTGAACACGGTATTCACAAGTATTATTACAGTATTTTCGTATCCCGGTAAAACGCGTAGCGGAAAAGAAACGAAACACGAGGCTTCGTATTTCGGAAAATAAAATATTCGCAACCGAACATAAAAGCAATGCAATTTCCGATAGTTCAGAAAAAGAAAACACGTAGCAAAACCCCGAACATACAATCCCTTCGTATTACGGCAAACGCGCAACGGAAAAAGAGGAAAAATATATATTCGGAACGTATCTTTATTTTCAACCCCTATTCCGATTCTAAAAGAAAATGAGTCCTGCACAAGTTAAGTCCCAGGAGGTGAAAGGTGTATATGTGTGTGTGGTACCCGGGTACTGTTCAACTGGCCAGTGAGTTTATTTGAAGAAAGTCTTCGACTAGTCAGTTGGGGCCCTGTGGACTTTAAACAGAAAACAGCAGCTTGACCTTTAATCACAAACAGCCTTGGAGGCCTCTCACCCATCCGACGCAGGCTTTAGGCTCCGCTGACCCAGGACGTCTCTCCTCCGGATTTTGACTGGGGATACTAGCGGCCGGATCCGTTGTCTCACTTTATGCCGCTTGTCCAGCTCACCGCCTGCTCTCCGTTCGATTCCGCCGGTCTGCAGCAGTGTCTGGGCTCTGGCGAGTCTCCTTCTCCTCAGGCTAGGTGACCCAAACCGGAACAACAGGTCTCCCTCAGGCTTTGGGCCTAGATTCTCCCGCGATCTCCTCGGTGCGTCTGCTTTCTCCGCTTCCCTGGCGCGCTCTGGAACTTTCTCCACGAGGCAGAGGATGTAAGTGTCCAGTCCCCACCCACTTCCTGTCTTCTTGCAAAGCATGCCGGGCATTGTAGTCCCAATGTCCAGTATCTGATCGCGATAGTCTCCATCTTGTGGCCAAAAATAGGTACTGCCACAGCAAGATGATTTTTAACACAGCGCTACACTCTCCCCCTCCTAGAACTCTTGGGTCTCTCCAAGGAGGTACAACAATTACATTACATTTCCAACATTTGAATGCAGTTTATATAACATGTACAGGTTCAGCAGCATACATATAGTGAGTTAATAACACTTCCTCAAGTTGACTCATATTTTGGGCTACCTCAGCTAGCATAGCAGACACTTCGGGCAACCTCCGCACCGTGGTGATGGCCTCTTCAGTGCTATGTCCTGGTGAGTCGTAGGTGAGTCGTTGGGGCGGTCGAACAGAGCGTTTTGGTTCTGGCTCAATCAGTTCCTCTTCAGGTGGAAGTACTATAGGCGTTGGCTCAATTTCTCTTCTATCACTGGAGCAGACGTTTCTTCAGAGTATGATCCCTCCAGTGAAGGCATAGAACTGTAATCACCTGAATAAGCTTCCGGAGCTACCGGATCCCCACAGCCTCAGGGACTTCCAACAAGAATTCTGGAGCTTCAGGCCTCAAGTTACTCTCCCACCGCTCAGGGACAACGACAACCTCTTCAGGCTCCGGCGAGCGCATCCAACCTAGACAATAACTCTCTTCTTCACTGTCTCTTTCGCTCTCTTCGGCAACCCGGGTCTGTTGAGATCGAGTAACAGGAGGCAAACATGGAACAGGCGGATTTGGCCGAGGCAATTCGTCCCCAACGGCATCCTTACAGCCTCTCTCAAAGGTAACAAGTGGTTTCGGTGCCAGTTCTTAAGAGGCCCAGCCTTTCCATCCGGGCGAATCTGATACACTGGTAAACCCGGCAGTTGTTTGCAGACAATGTAAACCTGGGAACTCCACCTATCCGCCAACTTGTGTCTCGCAGCCGCACCCAAGTTCTTCAATAAGACCCTATCACCGGGTTGTAGATCTTGTATTCGAACTTTCAGGTCATAGTTCCTTTTGTTTCTTTGCTCCCTGTTTCCCGAGGTCAAACGGGCCTGTTCAAACGCAGAAGCCAGATTCTTTCGAAGTCTATCCACGTAGTTTCTATGGGAAGCTACTGAGGTCTGGTCTAGGGATAACCCAAATGCCAAATCAACCGGCAGTCGAGCCTCCTTCCAAACATAAGACGGTACGGTGAATATCCAGTTGCATCGCTCTCCGTACTGTTATATGCATGCACCAGAGTAGCTATGTGACGACTCCAACTCTGCTTCTCCACATTCGACAAGGTCCCCAGCATGTTTAGCAGTGTGCGATTAAACCTTTCAGGCTGAGCATCACCTTGAGGGTGATATGGTGTGGTTCGGGTCTTTTGGATTCCCAACAGCTCTAACAACTGCCCCACCAGTCTGCTTTCAAAGTCTCTACCCTGATCAGAGTGCACTCTCCTTGGCAGTCCGTAGTGAACAAAGAACTTTTCCATCAACACCTTGGCTACAGTCGGAGCGCGTTGATCTTTCGTGGAAAAAGCTTGGGCGTAACGAGTGAAATGATCAGTCACTATTAGAATGTTCCCTTGCCCACTAGCATCCGGCTCTAAGCACAAGAAGTCAATGCACACCAAATCCATGGGTCCCTGGCTCTGCAGATGGCTCATTGGAGCAGTTCGGGTCGGTAGAGTCTTTCTCTGAATACACCTCAGACAGGAATGACAATAGCTTTCTACTTCAGCCCTCATACAAGGCCAATAGAACCTATCTCGCACCAGCTTAAAAGTTCTCTCTGCACCCAAATGTCCATGCTCATCATGTAGTGATCGCAGCACACTCTCCCTATGTTTAGTAGGGAGGAATAACTGTTGAATCTCTTCAGAGTTGGTTGAGGGGCCCCTTCGGTAGACCACCCCATCCAACATCTTTAACCGCTCCCACTCTTTGTAGACCAATCTGGCTCCACTCGGGGAGTTGGTTAACAAAATCTCTCGCTGGTTTGCAGACAGGGCCTTTATGGTCAAGGCAATTAAAGGGTCTCTGGCCTGATCCGCTTTCAGGTCCTGTCTCGAAAAGGTAGGTAAACTTTCATCCCTTAACTGCGTAGGGTTACAGTAGAACTCAGGAACAGCCGCAGCCATAACTCCTATGGCCTCTGCTTCAATCCCTCCTTTGACCCGGCCGCTCTGTTCCTTGACACAAAGCTTGCACCCCGTCTGGAGTCAACTGAGTCCATTCTGTAGTGTAGGGTCTTCTCGATAACGCATCAGCATCTCGATTATTCACCCCAGGGCGATACTTCAGGCTGAACCGAAACCCTGACAGAGCGGCCAACCACCGATGTCCCGTTGCGTCCAGTTTTGCGGTAGTAAGGATGTAGGTAAGAGGATTGTTATCCGTCTTGATCACGAACTCAGCTCCATACAGATAGTCTTTCAACTTGTCCACCACTGCCCACTTCAAGGCTAGGAACTCCAGCTTGTGAGTAGGATAGTTCTTCTCCGAAGGCGCAAGGCTCCGGCTCACGTACGCCACAGGCCTCAGCAACCCACCATACTCCTGATATAGGACTCCTCCCAGACCTTCTCGGCTGGCATCCACATGTAGTTCATACGGCTTGTGAGGGTCCGCATAGGCCAAAACAGGAGCTCGGGTCAGGCTCTCTTTCAGCTTTACGAAAGCTCCTTCACATTGACTGGTCCATTCACCTTGTATAGACTCTCGAGCTTTCCTTGGCCCCGGAGCTGACGGGTTTTTGTCAGAGACCTTACAGCCTTCTTCTGTGGTTTCCTTCTGCAGGAGTTTGTTCAGTGGTTGGGCTATTTTCGCGAATCCTCCCACAAATCTTCGATAGTATGAACAGAATCCCAAGAAAGATCTAAGCTCAGTGACGTTTCGGGGTCTAGGCCAAGAAGCTACGGCCTCCAACTTCCGAGGGTCTGTTGAAACACCTTCCGCTGAGACCACATGTCCCAGATACGTAACAGATGGTAGGCAGAATTGGCATTTCTCCAGAGACAGTTTCAGCCCCTCTTCATGGAGCCTCTTCAAGACCTTCTCCAAACGTTGCTCATGTTCTTCCAGAGTCTTCCCAAACACATTATGTCATCCAGGTACACTAATACTTCGATTAGATTCATATCCCCGACTGTCTTCTCCATCAACCGTTGGAACGTAGCTGGAGCCCCCGTAAGGCCTTGAGGCATCCTGTTGAATTCAAAGAACCCCAGTGGACAGATGAACGCAGTTTTCTCCTTGTCTTCAGGATGCATTGGTATCTGGTGATACCCACTTCGCAGGTCTAGTACACTAAACCACTTTGCTCCAGACAAACACTGTAGGGCATCTTCAATCCGAGGAGTGGCATACTGATCGGGGATGGTTCTCCGGTTCAATGTGCGATAGTCTATGCATAAGCGGACAGAACCATTTTTCTTCCGGACCAACACTATAGGAGATGCATACGGGCTCCTGGACTCTTGAATCACCTTGGTTCTCTGTAACTCGTTCAGCTGCTCTCGCAGATCATCTAAGTCTCCTAGCGGAACTCGCCTTGATCTTTCGCGAAACGGCTTGTCTTCTTGTAATCGAATGCGGTGTTCAGTACTCTTAGCTAGGCCCACATCGAACTCATCTTTTGAAAACAATTCCTTCCACTTTAGAACTTGAGACTGAAGACGTTTCTTCCATTCAGGTGAAATAGGAGCGTCCTTGGGGTAGAATCTTTCATCTGGAATCTCTTTACCCTCTCCCCCTCCTGAATCGGTAGAGAGGGGTGTAGCAGACTCTACTTGCCCAATAGGCATTCGTGCTTTAAGGACTACTGGAAAATCCGTCACGTTGCACACACTGACCGAGACTCTTCCTCGTGTTCTCTTCAGAGCTTTGGTGGAGATTATTTCAGGAATTACTTCGACTCCGGTTTCACTCCCATGATCAAAATCGGTTCCCAGCACCACATAGGGGCCTGGTTGCGATCCATTCAACTTGACTGAAGCCCGGAAACTCGCTACTTCTCCTGCTTGCAGAACCTTCTCTGTTCCACCCAGTCTCCACAGTCTTCCCACCTCGGCAGGTGCCTTTCGTTCTTCGACCATCCTCTGATAGACCGGACGTAACATTGGGTGTACTCCTTGAGTTGAACCTTCTTCCAACACGATAGGCGTCAGGAGACGCCGCACTAGGTCAGTATTCGTCCCCACTATCAGGGAGCTTCTGTTCGCACCCGAGGGTCGAGGACACACAATAGCCAATGCATCACAACCCCCAGACTGCCCGATGACTTCAGATCCGATCTCCAACTTCACTTGCAGGTACCCGTCATAAGGGAGTTTCTCAGTGCCGATACCCCATATTTCCAAATCCTTCAATTCTTGCAAAGGAATGTGCTTTAAGTGTTTCTCGTAGAAGTCTCTGTAGATCAATGTCACTTGAGCCCCTGAATCCAACAGGGCTTTGGTGTAGACTCCTTCCACTTGGATTGGCACAATAGGAGAAGGACCTATCAGTTGGTCGGGAACTTGGTGGCGGTATCCGGACACTTAGACCCAGTTTGTTGTACCCTGGCCTTTTTCTTGGCCCGTGCAGGTTTTGGTGTGCATTGCTTCCCCATGACGTAGACCCGGATGCTAAGGGAGTGACTCTTTCAGTCCTGGCAGGCTCTACAGTCGGCTCGGCTTTGGGCCTTTTCGCCCTCTTAACCTTGGCTTGATTTCTGGAGCGAGGTTCAACCCTCGGGCACTCAGGTTGCTCCTTCACTGGTGCCCTCTGGCGTTTCCCGCCGGTGAGGTAGATAACAGTCCCTCCAGGGCTTCCAACAGTCCCTTGACTCTATCCTTCTCAGGCTTTCGGCCTTTGCACTGTGCGCGGAAATGGCCCATTTCTCCACACCCGAAACATCTCTTCTTAGAGAGCGGAGACGTAGTTGCTTGTTGAGATTTGGTTAAAGGATTTGGACCAGACGCCACAGCAACTCCCGTCGTCTGCATACCTGTGAGGAATTTCTGCATTTCTGCCTGCATCTCTGTCACCTTCATCAATACCTGGCACAGTTCCGCATGCGCTTGCTGCAATTCAACTTGAGCTTCCTGAACTTCTTGACGGTCTTGGACAATTCACCCCGTTCAGGGAGGTTCGACTCTTTGGCAGCCTTCTCTGTAGATTTAAAAACAACTAGATGTTCTTGTTCGTCCTCGTCAGATCCATAGGTATCTAGAGAGTCGCTTTCAGGTTGCAGGCCGTCGTTATGTCTCACAGGTTGTGCATAAGCCCTTTCCCCCCGCCTGAAAGATTTCTCTTCTAGTAAAGCCTCTTCCTCTCGTACAACTCGGATCAGTTCCAGGTACTTTAACTCTTGGTTACCTGCTCTGCTTCTCAGCTGCATCATCACTGGATCTAGAGGTTGAGAGCCCCTCAGGATCTGTTTTATTCGGATCTTATCTACTTCGGCCGGTTCGGCCCCTTTCTTCAGGAGTATCTGGTGTAGAATCTTATCCAGGCGCCTCATGTACTCGGTCATCCTTTCACCTCTTCTCTGATAGGTGTGTTCGTACTGATATACCAATTCGGCCGCCTTTTCAGTTCGCCCAAAAACTTCTTCAAGAACGTTTAAATAATCCAAAGCAGTACAATCTTTTCTACTCAGTTTTAGGTTTCTCACCGCTTCTGACGCAGGTCCCTTTAAGCTCTCGGTGATCCTTTGCTTTTTCTGGGCCTCAGGGACATCCCACTCATCCAGAGCCTGCATCGCCTGTTCCACCCATTCTTCAAAGGTTTCTTCTCCCGCCGGAGTTGGTACGTTTCCTGTAAAATTTCTTAACCGTCGATAACCGAAGTTAGTGTGAGGAGGGCTTGTTTTCTGACATTTAGCCAGTAGATCTCCAATAGCCACGATAAATTCAGGCCCTATCATGGCCAACGGACTAGGCGCGGAAACACTTGCGGATTCGCCACGTGGCGTACTTGGCTTAATTAGTTGGACTTCCACCTCTTCGGCCAGTTTCACGCTCGTGCCCTGAAAACATGGCGGAACACCCTTTCTCCATTCGAGAAGAACATACATGTGAGAAGTATCTGGGTTTTTTTCAATGTCCAGTATTAACCCCCGATGATCTGGTGCTAGCGTGGCCACGGCCTGGCGAATCTGATCTTCAGCCCAAGTGTCTGCTGGAATATCCATACTATACAACATTCTGACTGGCTACTGTGCTCCCCACACCACTCGGCAACAGTGTCTGGATCCATATTTAACCCTTTAGATGCGGTTTTTCCAGAGACTGGATCCCGGAAACGAGCCCCCACGTGTAGCGCTCACTCCCGAGGAGCCGCTGAAAATGAACCACGGGTCAGTCTCCCCGCACTAGGGAATAAATATACTCCAACACAGTTGTGAGTTTTTATATTTATATAGTTTACTAAAATATTTGAGCAGATGTTGAAACACGGTATTCACAAGTATTATTACAGTATTTTCGTATCCCGGTAAAACGCGTAGCGGAAAAGAACACGAGGCTTCGTATTTCGGAAAATAAAATATTCGCAACCGAACATAAAAGCAATGCAATTTCCCGATAGTTCAGAAAAAGAAAACACGTAGCAAAACCCCGAACATACAATCCTTTCGTATTACGGCAAACGCGCAACGGAAAAAGAGGAAATATATATTCGGAACGTATCTTTATTTTCAACCCCTATTCCGATTCCTAAAAGAAAATGAGTCCTGCACAAGTTAAGTCCCAGGAGGTGAAAGGTGTATATGTGTGTGTGGTACCCGGGTACTGTTCAACTGGCCAGTGAGTTTATTTGAAGAAAGTCTTCGACTAGTCAGTTGGGGCCCTGTGGACTTTAAACAGAAAACAGCAGCTTGACCTTTAATCACAAACAGCCTTGGAGGCCTCTCACCCATCCGACGGCTTTAGGCTCCGCTGACCCAGGACGTCTCTCCTCCGGATTTTGACTGGGGATACTAGCGGCCGGATCCGTTGTCTACTTTATGCCGCTTGTCCAGCTCACCGCCTGCTCTCCGTCGATTCCGCCGGTCTGCAGCAGTGTCTGGGCTCTGGCGAGTCTCCTTCTCCTCAGGCTAGGTGACCCAAACCGGAACAACAGGTCTCCCTCAGGCTTTGGGCCTAGATTCTCCCGCGATCTCCTCGGTGCGTCTGCTTCTCCGCTTCCCTGGCGCGCTCTGGAACTTTCTCCACGAGGCAGAGGATGTAAGTGTCCAGTCCCCACTTCCTGTCTTCTTGCAAAGCATGCCGGGCATTGTAGTCCAAATGTCCAGTATCTGATCGCGATAGTCTCCATCTTGTGGCCAAAGGTACTGCCACAGCAAGATGATTTTTAACACAGCGCTACACAAGTTTGAATTATGTTTATCAATTCTAACAGCTCATTAGAATATGTTTGTAGTCACACTGGAAACTGAAGTATTGGCCTACGTATGTTAAGGCATGTGCCAGTCTCTCCAAGAAATCACAGACAAAACCGCACCTGTATCCATATTCATAGTAGTTCCTCGTCATTAACAACAAACTGAACCGTTAATGCAGCCAGATTACTGACCATTTTATAAATTCTTAAATTCTGTATAGGGGATTGAACATCTGAATCCTCAGCAGACTCCTGTATTTGCATTTTGTAGGCATCTTTTGCTCTGTCTCACATATGAGTCCTGCCTCTCTCTCCTGTGGATCTGCAGACTCTCTGTAGGTGGCCAATTTTCCGTCAAGCATGACACCTGGCATCCCTGATTCTGCATTTAGTTGCATCATGTGTTGCAGTTACACAGCGATAACATTTGTAATGTGGTTGGTTGTTCCTGTTTTAAATGTCTTTTTTCGGGTACTTTACTCTGTACTCTAGCGTCTAATTGTAAATGTCACGTCCCACACGATCTTGTGGGATGCCAAGGGGTGGGGTGTGGCCTAATGATGCGGGCCACCGGTTTAAAACCTAGCGTCTCACGCACTCCAGTGCCCTGACGTGGTTTTTACATCCCTCAATGCTCTCTGTGACAACCCACTATATATATCGACTTTTGGCTATACCTGACAACCCACTCTGTGCACCGACATTTGGCTATTTCTGACAACCCCCTTTGTGTACTGACGTTTGGCTATTCCTGACTAGCCTCTAAGTGTATCATACCTGTCAAGTCTGAGAAACTGATCTGCGTATTACTCCTGATTTGTATGAGAACCCTTCTGTACAGACCGTGGCATACGGCTGACTACCTCCCATGGTGCTAAGACCCTTGCCTTTTATACCTTTATATAACAAGTATATTGTTCTTATCTGGTGTCTGTTAACCCTTTGTGGGTACATATCTGTCTGCGCTCCAGCTGTAGGTAGCTTGCCGACCATCCAAGGATCAGAAGGGTAGATAGTGTTCTGCGTACAGGGACCAATACCATTGATCCTGGGGGGACATTACGTCAGGGCTAAAGGATCCCGCAGATTCATCTACCCAGCTGGATAAGATCTTGTCTAAACAGGAGGAACAGCATCACTGCATGGATCCGATAACTCAGACTCTGCATGCTCTCTTGACTCAGCCAGGCCGAGTGCCATCATCACCTTCTGCTCCTATATCAGCTAAAGGTGTTCGTCCTGCTTATGAGAAACCACACGTAAGGATGAAAGCACCCCTACATTATGATGGTACCCCAAGTGCTTGCAGGGGGGTTCTTAATTCAGTTGGATTTATTATTTGAAATAAATCCAGGGTTCTGTCTGTCTGAAAAGTCCAAAGTGGGTGTAGCGCTGTGTTAAAAATCATCTTGCTGTGGCAGTACCTATTTTTGGCCACAAGATGGAGACTATCGCGATCAGATACTGGACATTGGGACTACAATGCCCGGCATGCTTTGCAAGAAGACAGGAAGTGGGTGGGGACTGGACACTTACATCCTCTGCCTCGTGGAGAAAGTTCCAGAGCGCGCCAGGGAAGGAGAGAAAGCAGACGCACCGAGGAGATCGCGGGAGAATCTAGGCCCAAAGCCTGAGGGAGACCTGTTGTTCCGGTTTGGGTCACCTAGCCTGAGGAGAAGGAAACTCGCCAGAGCCCAGACACTGCTGCAGACCGGCGGAATCGAACGGAGAGCAGGCGGTGAGCTGGACAAGCGGCATAAAGTGAGACAACGGATCCGGCCGCTAGTATCCCCAGTCAAAATCCGGAGGAGAGACGTCCTGGTCAGCGGAGCCTAAAGCCTGCGTCGGATGGGTGAGAGGCCTCCAAGGCTGTTTGTGATTAAAGGTCAAGCTGCTGTTTTCTGTTTAAAGTCCACAGGGCCCCAACTGACTAGTCGAAGACTTTCTCTAAATAAACTCACTGGCCAGTTGAACAGTACCCGGGTACCACACACACATATACACCTTTCACCTCCTGGGACTTAACTTGTGCAGGACTCATTTTCTTTCAGGAATCGGAATAGGGGTTGAAAATAAAGATACGTTCCGAATATATATTTTTCCTCTTTTTCCGTTGCGCGTTTGCCGTAATACGAAGGGATTGTATGTTCGGGGGTTTGCTACGTGTTTTCTTTTTCTGAACTATCAGGAAATTGCATTGCTTTTATGTTCGGTTGCGAATATTTTATTTTCCGAAATACGAAGCCTCGTGTTTCGTTTCTTTTCCGCTACGCGTTTTACCGGGATACGAAAATACTGTAATAATACTTGTGAATACCGTGTCTCAACATCTGCTCAAATATTTTAGTAAACTATATAAATATAAAAACTCACAACTGTGTTGGAGTATATTTATTCCCTAGTGCGGGGAGACTGACCCGTGGTTCATTTTCAGCGGCTCCTCCGGGAGTGAGCGCTACATGGGTTTTGTAATTAACCACCTGTCCTTGCTCTGGGCTACGCCTCTATGGGAGCACAAAAAAAACATTATTTACCATTATGTAAGGTTCATAAACGAACTGAGATGCGCATTTGACCCAACCAGAATGGCAAAGAGTGCTGGGAGAGCCCTCTTTCGCATTAAACAGGGTAACTGATGGCTATCTGAATATGCCATAGACTTTAAGACATTAACCTCTGATGTACAGTGAAAAAATGAGGCATTGGCCTTGACCTTTACCGAGGGCTTTGCAAAAATCTGATGTTTGAACTCGCTCCTATGAGTTTACCAGAAGGGTTGGATGATCTCATTGATTTTTGCATCACACTAGATGATCAAATTCGCCAGAGGAGGCCTCCTAGAGGCCTAAACATTATTTGTTATTTCTTTCAGAATACTTAATTATTTGGGGTTTACAGCATCTGGTTCGTGTTGGCAGATTTTTTTTCTTGTAGGACAGGGCCTGAACATTAAGTGCTGTTGAAATCACATACCATTTTCCAGAGCGGTAATGTTAACATTTTTCATTTTATTTTGCAGCTTCAAACAAGTGGTTCCATGAGAGAGGACAAGAATTCCGGAGACCCTGTGGATTAACAAAGGCTGAATAATATTCAGTGATTTTCTTTAATAATTGTTTTGTTTCCTGCAATATGTTGTTTTCTTCAAATAAGTTTTAAACTCCTGGGTCCCTTTTCCATGGATGCCACTAAGAAGAGCACTCGAGTCATACAGATAACCGCTCAAGTTATCTGCTTAATTTGAACTCGTCCTATTCCATCCAAAATGCAAGCTCTGCTTCTGCACCAGACATTGTGGACCCTTACTATTCATTAAGGTCTCCTATACTTTAAATGGGAGAAATTAATTTGCACCTAGCAGATCAAGAACAAGCTATTTCATCCTTCCTCTGTGCCTGACATTATTCTGGATTGAATAACATCTTTTAAACCCTAGTGTTAAGTTCTTGCTGTTTAGCACAATCACTTAACACATGAATCTAACCCCACAAAAAAATCAAATACTTCAGATCACTCAGTGAAGAGGAAAGCTGTAAGAAAAATATTCCTTCTATTCATTCGTGGCTTCATCTGGACCAGTGCAGCATCTGACGTAGTTTATAGCTTCACTATCCACCACCTCCTCACTCCATAGGTAGATGTACACTGGGAACAGCATAAATAAATTCCAAGAACCCATGTATTAACCCTTTCGCTGCTGAGGCTTTTCCCGCCCCTGTGCTGAGGTCATTTTTACCGGTTTTGCTCATCACGTTTAAACGTGTTTTGAAGGCTTATTTTAGTATATTACTCAGACATATTATATATCGTTCTTTCCGTCAGACTCGGTAGATTCATAATATGTCATTATTATATGTATACGTTATGTCATGTCTGTATATTATAACAAAAAATGCAATAAAATATGTATTTTCAATAATTTACAATGTGTAAAGTGTTTTTTTCACATTTTAACATGCGAGCAATTGCGGTTATATTTTGTATGGGGTGCGCTTGTTAAAAAAATTAGAGATGGGGTCTCGTTACATTTTTTTTTGGGGAAAATTACACTATTTTTAACAAACGCACCGCATACAAAAATCGTTAGTGCAGCATCATTGTTCACATTATAATTGAAATGGGAACAATATTGCTGCATTAACAAACCAAAAAAAAGTGTTTATTTTTTTTGCTATAATTTTTTTTTTAATTTTTTTTTATTTTTATTTTTAATTTGTTTTTTTTGACAAAAGTTTTCACAGTAGTGTTTGGTATCGTTGGAACGGCCATGCTCTGGCCGATCCAACCATACCAAACTTTAACCCTAGCTGCCACGGATCGGGAGATAGGGAGTTCATTGGAACTCCCTATCTCCACCGTTGGTGGTGGTTAGGGGTTAAGTCCAGGACTGGCGTCATCGTGCTACGCACGATGACGCCAGTCCTCAGGGGGAGTTCCCGGAGGCTTGGCCGACATCCAAGATGTCGGCCAGCTCCGGAAAGGATCGCGAACCGGCGCTTTTCAGCGCCGATTCGCGATCCAGCTCCCCAGGGGTTAATGGCAGGCACCATTTGGAAGGGCAGGCTGTGCCCTTCCAAATGGTGCCTGGGTTAACCCCTGCAACGCCGCCGATCGGGAGGGAGAGAGGTCCGAAGGACCTCCCCCATCCCTTTCAGGCGCCTCCTCCGCACATGCGGGGGGGGGGGCGCCTGAATTAGGTGTCATTGCGCTGCCGCGATGACACCTAATTCCAGCGGCTGCGGTTCCGGATGCGCGGCTGACATCGAGGATGTCAGCCCGCACCGGAGGGGCCAGCGATCGGCCGGAACCCGGCCGAACGCTGACCCCAATGGGAGGACGCGCTGAGCGCGTCCTCCGCATATCAGCGGTAATGCGGAGGACGCGCTGAGCGCGTCCTCCGCATTGAAGTGGTTAAATTAAAAGTGGATTTATTCCAGCACCAACAAGGACGACGTTTCGACCAGAACTGGTCTTTGTCAAGTCTCTTCAAGAGACTTGACAAAGGCCAGTTCTGGTCGAAACGTCGTCCTTGTTGGTGCTGGAATAAATCCACTTTTGATTTAATACATGAGTTCTTGGAATTTATTTATGCTGTTTTGAATTTGGAATCGTGGAGCAAGGATTTCCTTCCTTTTGCACCCATTTTTTCGTGAGTAGCATCTGGGTTCTATTGTACACTGGGAACAAACAGTTCCCAACGTCTCTCCATGAATCCTCACGCCGTCCTGGCTGGACCTGGCTCACGTGTGAGCCTCCAGAGCTTGAGCAGGATTGCATCAGGCTCTATGAAGTCCTGTGGACTCCTCCAGCCGATAGGGACAAAATATAATCCCGGGCATTGAAGACTGAGCAGCCCACTTTGATATGCTCATACACACCGCACATTACTATGGAGCTCTGTGACACCCTCATAAACACTGCACATTTCTGTAATGTGCAGTGTTGGAGGATGTCACAGACCTCCACAGTAATGTGCAGTGTTTGAGGGTGTCACAGAGCTCCACAGTAAATACTGCACAATACTGTGAAGGTCTGTGACACCCTCATAAACACTACACATTTCTGCGGAGCTCTGTGACACCCATACAACACTGCACTTTAAGGGGGTGTCGCAGAGCTCCACAGTAATGTGCAGTGTGTATGAGGTTGTCACAGACCTTCACAGTAAACAATGCATATTACTGTGGAGCTCTGTAATATCTTCACACTCACCACATGTGGAGCTGTAGCCCTGCAATGGCGGCCGGCCCCCTCTGTGTCATAGGGCAAGCCGCGTGACATCTGCTGCCCTATGCCCTGGCAGCAGATGTCATGTGGAGCGCCCTGTGACCTAATCAGAGGGAGCCAGCCGTCGGCCCCCGCTTAAGACATCATGTAGCGTGCCACATTGGCCCACCTAATCACCTGGGGCCAACGGCTGCTGATGATGTCACACAGAGCACCGTGTGACCTAATCAGGGGGGAACGACAGCTGCCTGGCTCCTTCTGATAAGGTCATATGGCTCGCCAGATGGCTGGCTGCCCTCTTCAGTCGCCAAGACTGCCTTGCCAGGCGGCTGGCTATGTCGGCCAGCCGACCGGCAAGGGAGGCTAGCGGCCGCCCGGCCCGGTTTTCCTGTTGGCAGCATGGTGCATAGTGCCACAGCCATTATAAATTAACACCTCAAAAGTATTGCGACTCGAGCTGCTGAAAAAATGACTAACAGGTCTATTCAAAGAAAGGTGAAAATCAGGATAATTTGCAGGAGAAGAGAACAATCTAGACCAAATAGCCGATTTGGAAAGTGAGATAAATGGGAGAATTTTTCTGGTTTGGTTATTTCGACCTAAAATTTTCACTTCTCCTGCCAATTCTCCTGAGTTTCACCTTTCTTTGAATAGACCTGTTGGTCAGAATATGAGTGTTAAAAGTTAGACACTAATGGAAAAATAAAAGTATCAAGCCCACTTTGTGTATAAAACATAATAAGAAAAAAGATTGCCATTTGCACTTACCCACTTGGCTCTATGCAAAACAAAACAATAAGAGGTTTTGGTTTACTCGAATGCCCATTAAAGTGTAAGTTCAATCCCAAAGTGGAAATGTTTGTGGTGAGGGTATATTTATAAACCCACCATCTTGTCTCTTGGCTTAGAAACAGCACGAGGACATGTTGTTGCTTGGAAAGCAGCTCCTGGTTTCAATAGGTTAGGACCCACCTGACCAGGGTGCCGTGACATGGCAAGTGGGCTTATACTTTAATGGCCATTCAAGTAAACCAAAACCTCTGATTGTTTTGTTTCACATGTGGGTAAGCGCAAATGACAACCTTTTTATTTGTTATGATTTACTAATGGAAAAAGGGCTGACGCACAAGTTTTCCTTTAACGCCTGACTTTTAGCACCGATGGCATAGGGCCCCTGTTATTGTGCATTTTGAATCAAAAGAACTTTGTCCAGTATATTATTCCAGAATCTTAATGGACTTCCCTACTCCTTGGGTTAAATTCAATCAAAGGAAAAAACTAAAGATAATTCTGTGATTTAGGTATTAATGGTTCAAGATCAAATCATATTAATTTTATGTGTTTGCAATAATACTCAAATATCACCAATAATGTGCATTAGTGCATATTATAAAGAATCAAAACAAGCATAAACTCTTCTCTTGAATAATATTTGCACACAATGAAGGATGCTCCCTCCACAGATCTCCCTTCGGCTGGTCAGTGGGAATAACAAGAATATAACAGAAAGATAAACTCAACCCGTCAAGAAAATAAAGAAACAACTATAGCGCACATAGCAAAGACTGTGGATAAATTGGCCTGGAAAGTCACTCAGTGGAATCCAAATAATAAGCAGCTCATAAACTGGTTCAGCACTACTACACCCCATCTGTCTTCTGCAATGTTGAAGGAACCACCAGAAAGAAAGAAGCCACACATTTATCATAACATCATTTCATTTATTTAGGAACCATTTCCTTTACCATGTTCCAATTGCCTATTTCATTTATTATACCTGAATTCCATTTATTGGGATCCCCATTCCATTTAAAATACCCTTCTTCTGTTTACAATAGTCACATTTTATTTATGGTGGTCCCCATTCCATTATCGTCCTCTTTCATTTATTTTGTCCCATTGCATTTACTATACTCCCATTCTATTGTGCCCTCAATTTATTACAGCCCCCATTCCATTTCTTATGAAGCCTTACAACACTGACAACCACCCCGGCCCCCCACACACAAACACCCTCCATACACACAATGATCTTGCCTTGAGAAAGCCTAGAGGGAGAGACAACACGTGTTGGCATTATGTCACCTCGTCTTGCAGTGTTGCATGCATCCCAAGATCAGTTGAACCAGAATGTTTCTCCTGTCCGTGTGGAAAAGAAGACAGAGCTTTTATAAACATTGGTAATATTTAGGTCAGACTTTAGGTCTATCCAATGCTCAAATGCATTTAAAGCGGGAATTGATCGCAGAATATGTGAGACGATAAACCTCACTGATGTTACCAACATGACTCTTTTACATGTGTTCTTTAGCTTTCTATTTCATGTATGCTGCTGTATACATTGACTGCAATCGAGAACTTACATATATAGAAGAACATTGTGTTTAATAGAAGTATCTGTTTCTGTTTACTGTATTTGGCACATGTAAACTTGTGTCCTAGTTTGGGGATCTGGAACAAAAAAGCAGATTAAACTCTATCAAATAAGGTCATGTAATCTTGTAATCTTTTAATTCTAAAAATGAAAAAAGGGCACAAAGCAGAGGATTAAAGCCCCTGAACTATAAACTACATACAAGGACACCACCTGGGAGATCCAGCCAGGAGTCCAACGGCTTCAAAGCAGATCAGATAATCCTGTTGCAGCCTCTTACATTAGGGTGTGCACTCAGGAACATTTATTAATTGAAAACTTGTGTTTTGAAGATTTTGCACAAAATGCTATTTTGTCATTAGAAATAACGAGCCTGTGATCAGATAGACAGATTTTATGCTATTCTTCATGAACCAGATAAGAGGCATCTAAAAGGTCAATGTGAGAGGAGAAAGCGGACCTCTTCACCCAACGTTAGTGTGTAGCTGGGCACACCAGGCACACGCCTATGCTGTTAGAGACTGGGGTTTCAGCTTCACATGCCATGTCATTGGTGTTTTAGGATTTTGGTTTTAATCATGATTTAACAGTATAGATTAAGGTATCTCACTCACAATTTGAATGGACAATATTGTAATGCACAAAAATCTACTGGAGATCCAGAAGTACTGTAATTTATGTAAAACATGAGGAATCACAATTTTTAATTTGTTTAATTTTTATGGTGTAGCAGACAAACCCCTGGGGACTCCTTTGCTGTTATTTATTTTTGATATAAGCACTTTTGTGTTTTTTTTCCTTTTTCTACACACAACGACACTGCCAAAACACCCATTTGCACTGCTCACAGACCCTGACCTCACCACCCCAAGTTTCGGCATTCGTGACTGTGGCAGTAAGAAGCCTTTTTGCTGGCTGTGGGTCCTTGCTGGCAGTGACAGGTGGAGGGAGAACTCCAGGCGGCACCCTAGCTCAGTGCTTCTGCATGCAAGTTCTTGGTCCGACAATGTCACTCAAGGTGAATGTGGATTGAGTGTTGAGTGGGGATGGCACCAAACTAATAGTCGTCCCCTTCCAACAGTGGACATGCAAAATTTCCCTGTCAGTCAATCTTCCTTAAAATATAAGTTTGATTATCAAAAAATAAAATGCAAAATCTTATATCACAACAATAACATTATAAAATACGACCAAAGAAAACAGAACTAATAATCCAAAGTGATACACCCCCAAGGAAAAAAACGAATAAAAAAATAAAATAAAACCAAAAAAGCAGTATACAGTAGTAGACCCATCGATGGGCCATATTACAATCTTCGTGCAAATGTTTGCGCCGGCGCAAAAAAACATTAACGAGAGGGGTAAAACCCTTTGCGCTGAACGGCGTATTACATAGTCAGCGCAACAAACGTGCGTAATCGTCTACGGCGGGTGAACCTGCACGAACCCTTTGCGAGCGTACTGTACTGCGCGTGTCCTATACTTAACATTGTGAGCGCAAACGCGAATGAACGCTGGTACGTGGATAGTGTTACAATCTATGCTCAGGAATGAACGCATAGCCTTTGCGCGCATAATTTTAGCAACTCCTAAAAGCTGGTGTTAATGGCAAATCTGAACGACTTGGTCGAAACCAAATACACCAGCCCAAAAAAATAAAGCAGCAATGTATAGTTACACATTCTACTCATACCAAACCAATAAAATGGAGAAGTTGTGCGTGTTTTTATTATTGCTGCATCATATACACTCAGATTGACTTTGACAGGCGCAAAAACATAATGTGAGATAATTGTGGTTCTGAATTCTGATTGGCTGAATCGCGTGAAAAAAACAGTCCGCACACTGATTTCTGCGCGCAATGTTACTGCGTGAGAATTTGTGCGCGTCCGTTTTACGCGCATTATTGCTCGACGGATGAAAAAATGCGCGAGGATTGTAATTCCAACGGTGATTTACGCGCGTTAACGTTTAACGCATGGCGCACAAATTCACGCGTTGCGCAAGCGTTTTTACGCGAAGATTGCAATTTAAGTAGTTTGCTTCATAAATGAACTTGTGTAAAAATCCCTCATTTAATCCATTGTCCAATGATTCAACTGTAAATACTTGTGAATCGTTGTGAGGTTCACTCCATACAAGAGCATAGAGACCAAGTCTGGAATGTGTACATAGCCGCATTAGAGCACACTCCATTAATCCACACGTGAACTCTGACCTACCAAACCAGGGGGGGGGCTCAAAAATGAATAAAACACAGAACAAATTAAGTACATTTTCTCTGGGAACTAAATTCTAGACTAAATCAATTTCTAGACTTGGTCCCTAACTAAATGCACCTGACAGGCTTTTCTCCCACTAGCCTCGCCAAGAGTGCTAAAAGTCGGCATGCATGTCGCCATTTTAACCACTTCCATGCGGAGGACGTGCTCAGCGCATCCTCCGCATGGCTCCTGCTGTGCGGAGGACGCGCTGAGCGCGTCCTCCCTTTGGGGTCAGCGTTCGGCCGGGTTCCGGCCGATCGCTGGCCCCCCCGGTGCGGGCTGACATCCTCGATGTCAGCCCAGCATCCGGAACCGCCGCCGAGGAAATTAGGTGTCATCGCGGCAGCGCGATGACACCTAATTCAGGCGCCCCCGCATTTGCGGAGGAGGCGCCTGAAAGGGAGGGGGGAGGTCCTTCGGACCTCTCTCCCTCCCGATCGGCGGCGTTGCGGGGGTTAACCCAGGCACCATTTGGAAGGGCACAGCCTGCCCTTCCAAATGGTGCCTGGCATTAACCCCTGGGGAGCTAGATCGCGAATCGGCGCTGAAAAGCGCCGGTTCGTGATCCTTTCCCGGAGCTGGCCGACATCTTGGATGTTGGCCAAGCCTCTGGGAACTCCCCCTGAGGACTGGCGTCATCGTGCATAGCACGATGACGCCAGTCCTAGAGTTCACCCCTAACTGCCACCAACGGTGGAGATAGGGAGTTCCAATGAACTCCCTATCTCCCGATCCGTGGCAGCTAGGGGTTAAAGTATGGTATGGTTGGATCGGCCAGAGCATGGCCGTTCCAACGATACCAAACACTACTGTGAAAAAAGTTTTTTTTAAAAAATAAAAATTAAAAATAAAAATAAAAATATATTTTAAAAAAAATTATAAAAAAAAATAAACATTTTTTTTTTCTTTTTTTTGGTTCGTTAATGCAGCAATATTGTTCCCATTTCAATTATAATGTGAACAATGATGCTGCACTAACGATTTTTGTATGCGATGCGTTTGTTAAAAATCGTGTAATTTTCCCCAAAAAAAAATGTAACGAGACCCCATCTCTAATTTTTTTAACAAGCGCACCCCATACAAAATATAACCGCAATTGCTCGCATGTTAAAATGTGAAAAAAAACACTTTACACGTTGTAAATTATTGAAAATACATATTTTATTGCATTTTTTGTTACAATATACAGACATGACATAACGTATACATATAATAATGACATATTATGAATCTACCGAGTCTGACGGAAAGAACGATATATAATATGTCTGGGTCATATACTAAAATAAGCCTTCAAAACACGTTTAAACATGATGAGCAAAACTGGTAAAAATGACCTCAGCACAGAGGTGTGAAAAGCCTCAGCAGTGAAAGGGTTAAGCACAACACAAGGACCTTATCAATCAATCAAACAATAGAAGCTGCAAAGGTTTGGTTGTTAAGGAGACACCAAATGCACTCATTTTACATACAACTGTATCAATTTAATTTCTGTAAACCCGCTGAAGCGAATTAATATTCTCATTCTCATAATATTCTCATATTCTATTACCTTATGACAAACCCATTGGTGTAACCGTGCATAAAGGTAAGAGGCTGCCTCTTCATAAAAGTGCATAACTCTCAAGGTAGGGTTCTGTGTCGCTTAGTAGTTAGTTCGTGGAACAATAATGAAAATCATGAGGTAAAACAGGTGTAAAAATAGAGCGGAGAGTATCCCCAGTTCAAGGCAAGAATAAGGCTGAAATACTCAAAATGTCAGCTGGTTCAAATGAACAGTATGGATTTTTCTTACCGAAAAGAAAAATAACCCCTTTTTGATAAAAACAAATAAAAAAAATATTTTCTTTCCGAGCCTGTCTGTAATAACTTCTGTTTGCAACCCTAACCCTAAAATTAACCCTATCGGGGTTATTCATAGAGATCCAAACTTGCCCCAAAAATGCACCGAACAGTGAATTTCCCTGTATGGTGCACTTTCGTATGCCATTTGGCTATTCACAGAGCCTGCAGTTCTCCAAATTTTGGTGAATTGCCAGCAAATACGATGCCTATTCGACGGCAGTGAAATCCCCATAGAAAAGCAATGGTTAATCTATTCACAGAACACCGAACAGCAGTGAAATGTCAAAGAAATTACCTGATGTTCGGTGGTTTCATTCGGCAGGTTTATTCAGGCGAATCCCATAGGTTTCAATGTTAAATATATTCAAATTTTTACACAATATCTAATAAACTGTTTATTATTTTAATCTACAGCCAAAGTCTCTTTATTATTCAGGATCTTTTAGGCATTTTTCGGGTTTTTTCCAGCAAATTCTTTTTCCGTTTTTTTTTTTTTATAAATCGCTTTTTTTTCTGTAACAGACCTTTTTATTATCATTCATAGGATATGATAATGATAATTCCAGGCATTTTCGTTCAGTAGTTTTTTGCAAACAGCATTTCAATTTATTTATTTTTTTACCCTGTCCGGTGGCTTGTCGGCTTTTTCCGGTCACTGGTCGTCGCTGTGTTCGGCAGATCATTGGATTTTTCTGTACACGTTCGGCGAGTTATTGGATTGGATCCGATAATTTATCGGATCTGATATTTTCTGCATATTTTTTTTTTAAAAAAACGCCACAAAACTGCTGAAATTATCATATCTGATAATTTCAGCGTATTCCTGGTGCCTTATCAAATCAAATCAGATTCAATAATCCGCTGAAATTATTGGATCTGATATTTCGGCGGTTTTGCAGCATTTTTTTAAAAAAAAAATTGGTTTGGCGACGGCTTTTCTCCGCACTCCCGATTCAGTATTTCGGCATTCACCGGAGGGTCTGGAAATTTGATTCCCGAAGTTCGGCGAACGAGAGAGCACCAAAATGTCAGTGACATCTCGGTGCTCTGTGAATAACCTCTTAAAAGTAACCAATGGTTTACAGGACTTTTAGGGTTAGGCTTGCCTTTCTGTTTAGTATTTTTTTAAGATTTGAGTTAGGCTGGGGTCAGACGAATGCAGTGCGAACGCGCGTGCAGCCGCACTTTATCACGGCCGTAGTAGCAGCAAATGACGGGCAATATACGAAGTATGGCCGCACGAAAGTCCGGCCGTGCAACGCAAGCGGCAAACAAACGCATTTTTTGAGAACGTGATACCGCTAGTACTGACGTACAGAGTGCGCTGCGTTCGCTAGTGGCGTGTGTGCGTGATTAGGAGACGTCAGACGCTGCTAATGTCCGGCCAACATAACGTCCAGACGCAAAAAGGGTTTTATTGATGATCTGTACAAAATCACGGACGAAAATGTGCATCGTATGACCGCTATCGCGTATTCCGTGAAAAAATACGTCCATTCGTTCGAACGCACTTTTTCACGGACGACGTGAAAAATGCGTTCATCTGACCCTAGCCTTAGATTTATTTTTAGGTTTACATTTATAGTGCTACCCCAAGACTACTATTTAAAATAAGGGTTTCAGTGTCATTTCCTTGGTCAAAAAAACATTTATCAACACCTTTCAGCACTTCATACTTATTTTGGCTTACTAATAAATCTGAATTTGAATTGACTGTTGATAATCGAACCAAATTATTAACGGGAATCGAAATTCTAGTTTGCCTTTAAATGAATATCCCAAAACAAAAAAATTACTGAATTGCAGTTGGAAAGAAAATAGATTTCGGTGATCAGGTCGCATTAAAGCGAGCCCATTGAAAGGTTATCCTTTTTTAATATGAACAAATGCTATCTCATTTTCTTTTATATCTAAGCATCTGTTACTTATACTCCATGCAACCTTTAAATATTGTTCAGATGTTTTATGTCCTCCTTGATAGGATGTATTTAAAGAGACACTGCCACCAAAATATTAAAGGTTCTTATTTTATTGAATGCTTCGGATATCTTATTTGTGCTTTTTTTCTCTTGTATGTTTAGTTAAGAAAATATTTTACTGTATGTGTCACTGGGTGCATCCATTCTGTGAACTTTTGTGTTGTAAACTTCCCCCCCACAGTATCGGTACATCACTTGCTTCTCATTGTGTGACTTTGACCATATAATGTAGTCTATGGGTCAGGCACCAACTCACATCATTGAATTGTGTGGGAAGTATTCAAAGGACATCACAGGGGATAGATTAGAAGGGCACTATTCCCTAGTGAATGCTAACTGTAACCTTCAGGTGAGTAATAAATGTCACGATAAGGGACATTGACGTATGCCACCCCATAATACCTTCCTAACGCTACTCCTGTGAAAAATCAGTTTGTGCATCGGTGATTTTGCTAGCTTCCGCAAACTTACTGTATGTTGCGCACCCTATACTTAACGCTAATTACTGATTGCACTCCCCATGTTAAGATAAGTAAGGTATTACAAAGGCCTAGCACTAATTACTGCACCGATGCGCAAATCTAAACTTTAGCTACTGCTAGAAGCTGGTGCTAACTGATTCCGCTTTTTGTGGGATCAGCTAACACCAGCTTAACCCCCCCCCCCAATAAATCCGATACTCACCTCTCATCCCACAACTAGAAAGGCGGTCCAATCCACTTCTTCTGGCCGCCGGGAGCAGAGTGACACTGAGGACGAAAGTCCCCAGTCTCCCTCTGCAATCACTTCACAGCCCTGCGCGATCTCGCCAGAGTGAGACCATGGCCCACAGCACAAACCTCCATGGAATCCTATGGACTCCAGGAAGTGATACTCACGGTGGGGCAGAAGGGTAGTGCTGCGTTCCAGGGCAGGCTGCTGAATTTGCGTCTCCCTGTATATATGATGTTAAAATGGGGCCGCTACAGGGAATTCCCTGTCAGAGCCCGTAGTCTTTAAGGCTAGGGTCAGACTGAGGCAGTGCGAACGCGCGTTCTGGCGCACTTAATCACGGCCGTGCTAGCAGCAGATGCCAGGCAATGACAGCCAATATACGAAGTACGGTCGCACAAAAGTCCGGCTGCGCAACGCAAGTGGAAAATGAACGCATTTTTTCGAGAACGTTAAACCACTAGTACTGACGTACAGAGTGCGCTGCGTCCGCTAGCGGCGTGTGTGCGTGAATTGGAGACATCAGACGCTGCTAATGTCCGGCCAACATAACGTCCAGATGCAAGAAGTGTTTTATTGATGATCCGTACAAAATCACGGATGAAACTGCGCATAGTATGACCGCTATTGCGTATTCCGTGAAAAAATACGTCCATTCTTCGAACGCACATTTTCACGGACAACGTGAAAAATGCGTTAGTCTGACCCTAGCCTTAAACTCCCTGACTTCTCATTCTCTTATCTCGAGTAGCAAGAAAACAATAGCCTTACATAAATGATTTAGAAGCTAAACCACAGCAGTAAAGTAAAACTCTTGCACAGACTTTGGTAAATGTTGCATCATGGGAAAACTCACAAAATGGAAACAAGAGATAAAAACCTTCCTTTATTTGACCGCTTTATATGCATTTAGTTCAAACAAAGAGAAAAAAAAGCAGCATGTGCTTTATAATGTGGTTTTATTTGTACTACACAAGTAATCTAGTTACAGCTTATGTAAGTGGTGGTGTCCCTTTAAAGAACTTCAGCAAACATGCAACTTTCCTCTGATCTGAGGCAAGAACCTGCGTAATCTCTGCCTGCACGAGGGATATTCAGGTATCAAAAAACAGTATGGCAACTGTGTTATCCTTTTATTTTGTGCAAATGTATCCAACCTATACAGAGAATCTATGTTCATCCTTATACTTTTCATTTTGTAGAAAATGATAAGCAATCAATCAATACCCATGTTTTTGTTACAATTCTGAGCACGTATTTAACAAAACAATATTAATGTGTGCTTGTACACTCAGAACCTTTTACCTTTTTTACTTGTAAATTTTATCAAGAGTTTTCAACAGTCATGTAGTGCATTCGAAAATAACAATTAAGAGGAAAGGATAGTTCTGCATCATCAATTAAATTCCTACATTGTTTCAACTAGGATGTTTACAATAAAATAATTTAACATTGGGAAACATACACATTTCAAAATCCATAAAAAATAAATAAAATAGAATTAAGTACTATTTAAGTTTGTAATTACTATCAACTACAAGACAAAGCAAAGAATGAGCAATTAAGTGGCAAAATGCATAAACGGAAATACTGAACTGTAAAATAGAATGTGATGCACTCTCAAATAAAGGCTGCAATATATAAAAGGATTGCACCATCTTTTTTAAATACATTTTCCCATGTTCTAAGAATATTTTATTGTGTATTTTATCGATTTTAATTGCAAACTTGGATGTGAAAAACCAACTTTATTTCAGACTGTCATAAAATTAACACAAGTCTACAGTGTGATGCTATATAGAACATACATATGATGTAACCATCCTCAGAGGCATTTATTGACTTAAAAAACACCTAAATTTCAGTATAAAATTAGCAATACTGCTTTTCATAGCATTTTCTATGGTTAAAATTTTAAAAAAAGTGAAAGTGAGAGCACAGTTACGAGTGGAAAGAAAAACACGGAGTCAAAAGGGGTTACTCCCTAACCTCTGAATTACCCTGAAATTGTACCGAACGCTGAATTTCCCCGTTGGTGCAATTTCAGAGCAATTCGCCTATTCACAAAGCTGTCATTTCTCCAAATACAGGCGAATTGACTGCAGAATATGGTGTAATTTAGCGGCTTTGAAATTGTCACATCGAAGATTATCGTGTCTTCTATTCATAGAACGCTGGATTGCACTGAAATTGCAGTGAAATGCCCTGAATTCGGTGCTTCAGTTCAACATGTCTAAACAGGCAAATCCCACACATTTCAATGTAATAAATGTAATATCTTTTATATATTTTTTTTTTTAAAAAGACCATTTATTCTTTTTTTTTTTTTACAATTTTTTAATTTTTAAAAGAGCATTTTTTTTATTTTCTATAATATTTTTATTTAAATTTTTTAATGACTTTTTTGTTTTGTTTTAAACAGACATTTTTACTATTTTTTTAAAAGGACTTTTCCTATTATTTTGGCACATTCTTAATACTTTTTTATTGATTTTTTTTCCTATTTGGCGGCATTCGCTGAGGTAATTTTACCGCAAATCAGTGGTTATCGGCGCAATTTGGCAGTTTTCGCCGACACCCGATAACTGCTTCTGTAACTCAAGACTGCTTTGGTAACTCAAATCACCATTTTTTCTGCAAAATGGAATCGTCAAAGTGCACGGAAATGCAGTGAAAAGCAAAGCACAGAAATGCCACGCAATTTTGGTATTTTGTGAATAGACCCCAAAAAGGTATTACCTTATTAAATCTTTTTTGAGCAAAACAACGATATATAATTAAAGCATGATGTTAATAAAATTAATTTTTTTATATTTTAATGTTTTCATTCAAGTGTACAAGAAAATCTACACATAAAAATTCTTCGGACAGATCCCTTCGAGTTCATTATAGAAATTAGACAACTTTCTTTGCTTCATGCTGAAATAAAGTAACATGTAGTTAGGATAGAAATAACTAAGCAGCTGTTATTTTTTGGCATATTGTCCCTAACACATTAGGTGCAATGTAATCACTGAGCTCAAGTTGTCAACATCTGCTTGGCTTATCTCTCAGGTAGTTGTCAGCTACATCAGGAAAAGTTAGCTGTTTCCCTATGGAATTAATTGAGCCTACACTGACAACTACATCGTGGCGTTTACAGCGTTACAATTTTGGGCAACTAATTGTTACATAGTGCAGTGATGGGAACCCTTGGTTCCCCAGACGTTTCAGAACTACATGTCTCATGATGCTGAGTCACTCTTAAGCAGGGATCTCAAACTCACGGCCCCCCAGATGTTTTTTGTCTACAAGTCCCAGAATTCTTAGAATGCAATAGATGGCTAGGGAATCATGGGAGTTGTAGTTCAGGAACATCGGGGGGGGCAGAGTTTGAGATTCCTGCTTTTAAGGCTGGCAGAGCATCAATGAGATATGTAGATTAGAAACATCTGGGGTGCCAAGGTTTGTCATCACTGATGTGAATGGTGCTCAATGTAAATGGTAAATTTATAAAAAAAAAAGAGACTTGCATTCAAGAGAACAAAAAAAAAATCTATTCTTAAAACTCTTTTACTAAATATTCCTTAACCCCTTCACCACAGATGTGGTGGCCAGGCAGACCCTAATGTTGGGTGAAAGGTTCATCTTTAACCCCCCCATTGATATTTTGGATGATCCATATGTGGTTTAATATTTATAGCATGAATAACTGTATCAATGCATAAACATTGGGTATTCCTAACTAAAAATGACTGTAGTTTAAAATATGATCCGAGCATAGCTATGTGAATAATAAATGTTCCATGGGTGCCCACCTTAATAAAACGGGCTGTGAACGCCATTGCCATTCACTGCCGTGGTCTAATATACTCTATTCCAAAGCTCCTCCGGGAGCCCAACAGTGAATAACCGCAATCTAGTCATATTATGGAGTAAAGCAAAGGAATTTTATTCACTGGAAATGAAATAAGCAAATGGGCTCCAGCATGTGCTCCCAAATTTTCAACACCTCGGACATTTCTTCCAAGGCGCTGAAACTGTTTATCTGCCTTGGAGTCCCGTTTTTACCTTCAGGTAAACGTAGAGCTCCAATTGTATTATTGTACACGTAGTTGTGCTTTTTTGCCAACAGAGACTGTCAGACAAGCTTAATGT
>RXON01000062.1:0-116325 GCA_009667805.1 Leptobrachium leishanense
AGCGTCTCTTTATCCTGTATGTTTGTGGGTGTGTATATTCTCGTAGCGGCGTCTATTCATCCTGTATGTTTGTGGGTGTGTATATTCTCGTAGCGGCGTCTATTTATCCTGTATGTTTGTGGGTGTGTATATTCTCGCGGCGTCTCTTTATCCTGTATGTTTGTGGGTGTGTATATCTCGTAGCATCATCTCTTTATCCTGTATGTTTGTGGGCGTGTATATTCTTGCAGCGTCTCTTTATCCTGTATGTTTGTGGGTGTGTATATTCTCGTAGCGGCGTCTCTTTATCCTGTATGTTTGTGGGTGTGTATATTCTCGTAGCGGCGTCTCTTTATCCTGGATGTTTGTGGGTGTGTATATTCTTGCAGCGTTTCTTTATCCTCTATGTTTGTGGGTGTGTATATTCTCGTAGCAGCGTCTCTTTATCCTGTATGTTTGTGGGTGTGTATATTCTCGTAGCGGCGTCTATTCATCCTGTGTGTTTGTGGGTGTGTATATTCTCGTAGCAGCGTCTCTTTATCCTGTATGTTTGTGGGTGTGTATATTCTCGCGGCGTCTCTTTATCCTGTATGTTTGTGGGTGTGTATATTCTCGTAGCATCATCTCTTTATCCTGTATGATTGTGGGCGTGTATATTCTTGCAGCGTCTCTTTATCCTGTATGTTTGTGTGTGTGTATATTCTCGTAGCAGCGTCACTTTATCCTGTGTGTTTGTGGGTGTGTATATTCTCGTAGCAGCGTCTCTTTATCCTGTATGTTTGTGGGTGTGTATATTCTTGCGGCGTCTCTTTATCCTGTATGTTTGTGGGTGTGTATATTCTCGTAGCGGCGTCTCTTTATCCTGTATGTTTGTGGGTGTGTATATTCTCGTAGCGGCGTCTCTTTATCCTGTATGTTTGTGGGTGTGTATATTCTCGTAGCGGCGTCTATTCATCCTGTGTGTTTGTGGGTGTGTATATTCTCATAGCAGCGTCACTTTATCCTGTATGTTTGTGGGTGTGTATATTCTCGTAGCGGCGTCTCTTTATCCTGTATGTTTGTGGGTGTGTATATTCTCATAGCAGCGTCTCTTTATCCTGTATGTTTGTGGGTGTGTATATTCTCGTAGCAGCGTCTTTTATCCTGTATGTTTGTGGGTGTGTATATTCTCATAGCAGCGTCTCTTTATCCTGTATGTTTGTGGGTGTGTATATTCTCGTAGCGGCGTCTCTTTATCCTGTATGTTTGTGGGTGTGTATATTCTCGTAGCGGCGTCTTTTTATCCTGTGTGTTTGTGGGTGTGTATATTCTCGTAGCGGCGTCTCTTTATCCTGTATGTTTGTGGGTGTGTATATTCTCGTAGCAGCGTCTCTTTATCCTGTATGTTTGTGGGTGTGTATATTCTCGTAGCGGCGTCTCTTTATCCTGTATGTTTGTGGGTGTGTATATTCTTGCAGCGTCTCTTTATCCTGTATGTTTGTGGGTGTGTATATTCTCGTAGCAGCGTCTCTTTATCCTGTATGTTTGTGGGTGCGTATATTCTTGCAGCTTTTCTTTTCCCTGTGTGTTTATGGGTGTGTATATTCTCGCAGCGTCTCTTTATCCTGTGTGTTTGTGGGTGTGTATATTTTCGTAGCAGCATCTCTTTATCCTGTATATTTGTGGGTGTGTATATTCTCGCAGCAGCATCTCTTTATCCTGTATGTTTGTGGGTGTGTATATTCTTGTAGCAGCGTCTCTTTATCCTGTATGTTTGTGGGTGTGTATATTCTTGTAGCAGCGTCTCTTCATCCTGTATGTTTGTGGGTGTTTATATTCTTGTAGCAGCGTCTCTTCATCCTGTATATTGGTTCTTAATTAGTAGGTGCCTGGCTCCAAGCAGGACATTGAAGGTGTGATATTCTCCACTTGTGCTTGCCCAAATGCTAACAAGATAGGAATCGGTGCCTCAATTTACATTAGCCATCTCCCTGGCTGACCAAAGTACAAGACTATCATACCTCAGCAACTCCAAAGGAAGTATGAGAAGTCAGGGACCTAGGTTTAAACCATGTGCTCTGGAAGCGCAAATATAACTCAATGATTTTTTTTGAATTTTTTTAGAGTCTTGCTACTTGTACTAGGTTGTGGGTCCATGCATGACTACTACATGCATCGAAAAATTGCAACATTTCTTAAGCGTAGGCCATAGTTGTCACATAGCGTCTTCACTCCAGAAAGGCACGTGGCCCGGCGAAGTGGCGAAGGGTTAAAAAATCACTAGTCTATGCTAGACCCAAAATAATGACTAACCCGCTATTCTACTTCTTTTAGTTAAATGCTGCCACCACAGGTCTTCGCCTAATATGAAAAGCGGTAAGCCTACGAAACACAGTTTAATAGACTGACCCCACCAAACCCAATTTAGTAGATTGTCCTGAAACTCCCGACTACTAGGAGAGATATCATGCAAAGGCAGAGGTTAATATTTATCATGACGAGGAAATTGGTCACAGGGCATAAACCGAATAAAACCAGAAACCCTACCTACTTACACACTAGAGAAACCTGTCCCCAGGGGCTAGGTTGGAAAGAAGAGCAGTTACTACCCACTTACATGGACCCCAAAAAGTAAGCACATGGCAGAGTGGGCAGCTTACATTTATACCAAGTACTGGCTGGGTGGAGTAGAGGTAACATCACTGCTCTGCATGGAGAGAGCCTGTGGAGTCATGGGTTCGATCCCAGCGAGCAACCTCTCCAGTAAGTGTCCTTGGGCAAGACACCTAACAGTACATACTCGCCACCCAGGTCATACTTGCAAACGAGAGAAATCTCAATGTATTCTTCCTGGTAAAATCCTTTCACAAAAAAAAGTACAGTACAGTAGGTGAGAGGACCGTGCTCAAGAGCTTACAATCTAAGAGGATAAGGGTGACACACTAGGTGAGGGTGAATAGAAAATGTGAATTTGCGTAGTGCATGTGGGCAGTGTGGGAAGATGCAGCTGAAAATAAACGGAGGGGGATGATGGAGTGAGCTGATATTACTTTAGAGAAGCCTGAGTTTTCAGAGACTTCTTGAAGGACTGGAGAGACGGGGAGAGTCTGATGTTGCAGGGAGGGAGTTCAATAGAAAGGGGGCAGCGCGAGAGAAGTCCTGACGCGAGAGTTGGGGGTGTGGGTACGTAAAGCTGATAGCATCAGATCATCGGCCGAGCGAAGTGGTCAGGATGGGATTTACCTGTTAAGAAGGAGGAGATGTAGGTAGCGGCGCAGTTATGGAGGAGATGTAGGCAGTGGCGCGGTTATGGAGAGCTTTGTATGTGACCAATATAATGAATTGGATTCTAAAGGAAACAGGAGCCAGTGTAGAGATTGACAAAGGGGTGAGAGAGGTGCATGAGGTGAGGTGACTTAAGTGGTCATGGTGAATCAAAAATAGCCAACTGGCCCCTCCCCTCTTTGCAGCAGGCTGGGTGGCTCCTCCCCTCTTTGGGGCAGAATGGCCAGCTTCTCCCTTTATTGCATTAGGATAGAAGGAAGCCTCTCCCCTCTGTGCGGCAGGATGGGCGAATCTCCCCTCTGTGCGGCAGGTAGAGTTCTTTTCCCCTCTGAGAAACAGGGCAGGTGGGCCCTCTTTGGACAGGGTGGACGTCTTCTCTCCTCTGCTTGGGAAGGGTGGGCAGACTCTCCTCTCTGTGGGGCAGGACAGGTGACTCTCCCCTCTGTGGGGCAGGACAGGTGAATGGCCTCTCCACCCTGTGCGATAAGGTAGGTGGGCCTCAGGGGTAGGGGTGGTGGCTAGCTTCTCATCCAGGTGAGGATTCAGCCTCCCATAATGGGACAGGCCAGATCTCAGAAGGACAATATAAAAAAATGGGAAAGCAAAGGGCTGGTTTGTCATACAGAAGGGAGAGGTTATTTTGCCATATGAAGGTCAGAAGCTCCACACCACAGGCAGGTGCCAGACTTTGGGTGTGGAACTTGACAATCATCACCGCTCTGACTTGGCAACGCAGGATCATATGAAAAGCAGGAGCCCTAAGCGAATGAAGAACAAAGCAAAACGAGAAGCCATCCTGTAACAAAGACACAAAAACAATATGTGGAAGATTTCTGAAGCCCAGAGTGTCCCCAAGACCCCAAATTCATCCCACGTGGAACAGGCATTTATCTTCCGAACCCACATCCTGCTTCAAAAGCGAATATTGAAACGGGAGGAAAAACAATCAGGATTATAAACATCCGTCGCCGAAAGCACAATGTAGCTTTCTTTGCAGACAAAGAATAACTGGTTGTCAATCACAATGTGTGATCAACAAGAAATCCGCCTGGAGTCCTGCGGCGCTGTGAGTGCGTCCAGTACCGCGCCGTACAGCTTTATTTTAATACATCAAGCCGTCACAGCCAAAGCGGCTTTAACTGATGCTCCCCAAGGGTAAAGCAATTTATTGCAACGAAACCATGCTCTGCGCTCGCTCGCTCGACTGGCTTTCAGTTTGTAGTGAGTTGTGATCTGTTTATGCCAGTGAATGGGGCGGTGTGTGTGCGTGTGTGCGTGTCCTGTCACAGCCAGGCAGGTGACACAATTCACTGATCTCCAGACATGGACTCACAATGTCGATCCTCCATCCACACACTATAGAGTGTGAGCTCTGAAAACAAGGGAATCTCCCAGAACTTTTAACCATTTTAAGCAAAACTTATCTGAAACATATTCTGAAATCTGAAATCTGTTTTTGCTGGTTTTATTGCCCGACAAAAACCAACAACAAATGTAGTGTGTGAATTTCCCAACACTAGTCACAGCAGCACACACACACACACACACACACACACACACACACACACACACACACACCACACCACACACACACACACACACAGACACACACACACACACACACACACACACACACAGACACACACACACACACAGACACACACACACACACACACAGACACACACACACACAGACACACACACACACAGACACACACACACACACACACACACACACACACAACACACACACAACAGACACACACACACACCACACACAGACACACACCACACACACACACACACCACACCACACACACACACACACACCACACCACACACACACACACACACCACAGACACACACACACACACACACAGACACACACACACACACACACAGACACACACACACACACACACACACACACACACACACACACAGACACACACACACACCACACACAGACACACACACACACACACACAGACACACACACCACACACAGACACACACACACACAGACACACACACCACACACACACACACACACACACACACAGACACACACACACAACAGACACACACACACACACGACACACACACACACACACACAGACACACACACACCACACACACACACACCACACACACACACACACACACACCCCCCCACACACACACACACACACAGACACACACACACACACACAACAGGGTTATTCAGAGAGATTCGCTCATTCGGTGACTTTTCATTCCCTGCACTTCAGGGCGATTTGGCGATCCTAGTTCGCTGACCCTGCCGTGTATACAGCAAGCACCACAGAGTCCCCATAGTGCAGGGAAAACCCACCGCAAACCCGACGAACACTCACCGAACACTGGCCGAAACCCTCAGAAACAGCTGGATTAACCACGCCAAACAAACCCGACTAGCCGCCGATCACAGCAGAGCAGCCGACGGAGAAAGCCAACACGCAGACAAACGAGTTGAAGAAAAAAAAAAGTATGTTTGAAAATCGAAGCAATGTTTGCAAAAAAACTACTGAACGAAAATGTCTGGAATTTACTTAAAAAATCCAATGAATGATAATAAAAAGGGCTGTTAGAGAAATCTTTTTTAAAAAACGAAGTTTGCCAAACAAATCCCCAAAAATGCCTAAAACATCTATGAATAAAGAGACTTTTTGCTGCAGGATAAAATAATAAACAGTTTATTGAATTAAAACGGGAATATTTTTAACATTGAAACCTATGGGATTCGCCTGAATAAACCTGCCGAATGAAACCACTGAACAGAAGGGCATTCACTGACATTTCTCTGCTGTTCAATGTAAATAGATTAACCATTGCTTCTCTATGGGGGATTTCACTGCCGCCGAACAGACAATGTATTTCAATGCCGCTGAACAGCACCGTATTTCACTGCTGCCAAATAGGCACCGTATTTCACTGCCGCCGAACAGGCACCATATTTCACTGCCGCAGTACAGGCACCATATTTCACTGCCACGGTACAGGCACTGTATATCACTGCCACCGAACAGGCACCGTATTTCACTGCCACCGAACAGGCACCGTATTTCACTGACGAACAGACAACATATTTTACTGCCCTCGAACAAACAACGCATTTCACTGCTGCCGAACACACACCGTACGCGCAGGCAATTGGCCAAAATTTGCCGAATTGTCTGCTCTCTGAATAGCCGAATGGCCCTGAAATGTCCCCGTTAGGGATGAGCTGTTCGGTTCGATTGGTTCGGAGTTCGCATCGAACATCCCCTGTTCGCGAACTACGAACATTTCCGTATGTTCGCCGCGTGTTCGCTCACAATGCACCACAATGGACCACAATGCACTTTTCCACTGGCCTGAAGCTTGTAATTGGCTACAGCCTGCACCTGACCACAGTTTAGGTGCAAGACAGGTTCAAGACTGTGCCAATCACGGCTCAGAGTCCTAATTGGGCAAATTCTGCCCAATCATGGGCTCACAGAGCTAAGTCCCGCAGCACACTATATAACGTTTCACACAGCGCTTCAGCACGCGTTTGAAAGGAGATTGTTGTTGTGTTAGTGTGTGTTCTCACTGCCAGCAGCTACTAGGGGATCTCTGGGGGGTCTCATTTCTACAAAATATCTGGGAATTGTTCTAATCTGTGTGTTCTCACTGACACCCAGTATTTTGGGGGTCAGTAATTTCTACAAAATATTTGGGAATTGAGGTAATCTGTGTCTTGTCACTGCCACCCAATATTTTGGGGGTCAGTAATTTCTACAAAATATTTGGGAACTGAGGTGATCTGTGTCTTGTCACAGCCAGTGCCACGCAGTATTTTGGGGGTCAGTAAATTCTACAAAATATTTGGGAATTGAGGTGATCTGTGTCTTGTCACAGCCAGTGCCACGCAGTATTTTGGGGGTCAGTAATTTCTACAAAATATTTGTGAATTGAGGTGATCTGTGTCTTGTCACAGCCAGTGCCACGCAGTATTTTGGGGGTCAGTAAATTCTACAAAATATTTGGGAACTGAGGTGATCTGTGTCTTGTCACAGCCAGTGCCACGCAGTATTTTGGGGGTCAGTAAATTCTACAAAATATTTGGGAATTGAGGTGATCTGTGTCTTGTCACAGCCAGTGCCACGCAGTATTTTGGGGGTCAGTAATTTCTACAAAATATTTGTGAATTGAGGTGATCTGTGTCTTGTCACAGCCAGTGCCACGCAGTATTTTGGGGGTCAGTAAATTCTACAAAATATTTGGGAATTGAGGTGATCTGTGTCTTGTCACAGCAGTGCCACGCAGTATTTTGGGGGTCAGTAATTCTACAAAATATTTGTGAATTGAGGTGATCTGTGTCTTGTCACAGCCAGTGCCACGCAGTATTTTGGGGGTCAGTAAATTCTACAAAATATTTGTGAATTGAGGTGATCTGTGTCTTGTCACTACCAGTGCCACGCAGTATTTTGGGGGTCAGTAATTTCGACAAAATATTTGGGAATTGAGGTGATCTGTGTCTTGTCACTGCCACCCAATATTTTGGGGGTCAGTAATTTCTACAAAATATTTGTGAATTGAGGTGATCTGTGTCTTGTCACAGCCAGTGCCAGCAAGTATTTTGGGGGTCAGTAATTTCTACAAAATATTTGGGAATTGAGGTGATCTGTGTCTTGTCACTGCCACCCAATATTTTGGGGGTCAGTAATTTCTACAAAATATTTGGGAACTGAGGTGATCTGTGTCTTGTCACTGCCACCCAATATTTTGGGGGTCAGTAATTTCTACAAAATATTTGGGAATTGAGGTGATCTGTGTCTTGTCACAGCCAGTGCCACCCAGTATTTTGGGGGTCAGTAATTTCTACAAAATATTTGTGAATTGAGGTGATCTGTGTCTTGTCACAGCCAGTGCCACGCAGTATTTTGGGGGTCAGTAAATTCTACAAAATATTTGGGAATTGAGGTGATCTGTGTATTGTCACTGTCAGTGCCACGCAGTATTTTGGGGGTCAGTAATTTCTACAAAATATTTGTGAATTGAGGTGATCTGTGTCTTGTCACAGCCAGTGCCAGCAAGTATTTTGGGGGTCAGTAATTTCGACAAAATATTTGGGAATTGAGGTGATCTGTGTCTTGTCACTGCCACCAATATTTTGGGGGTCAGTAATTTCTACAAAATATTTGTGAATTGAGGTGATCTGTGTCTTGTCACAGCCAGTGCCAGCAAGTATTTTGGGGGTCAGTAATTTCGACAAAATATTTGGGAATTGAGGTGATCTGTGTCTTGTCACTGCCACCAATATTTTGGGGTCAGTAATTTCTACAAAATATTTTGGGAACTGAGGTGATCTGTGTCTTGTCACTGCCACCCAATATTTTGGGGTCAGTAATTTCTACAAAATATTTGGGAATTGAGGTGATCTGTGTCTTGTCACAGCCAGTGCCACCCAGTATTTTGGGGTCAGTAATTTCTACAAAATATTTGTGAATTGAGGTGATCTGTGTTGTCACAGCCAGTGCCACGCAGTATTTTGGGGGTCAGTAATTCTACAAAATATTTGGGAATTGAGGTGATCTGTGTATTGTCACTGCCAGTGCCACGCAGTATTTTGGGGTCAGTAATTTCTACAAAATATTTGTGAATTGAGGTGATCTGTGTCTTGTCACTACCAGTGCCACGCAGATATTTTGGCGGTCAGTAATTTCTACAAAAATTTGGGAATTGAGGTGATCTGTGTCTTGTCACTACCAGTGCCACGCAGTATTTTGGGGTCAGTAAATTCTACAAAATATTTGGGAATTGAGGTGATCTGTGTCTTGTCACTGTCCAGTGCCACGCAGTTTTGGGGGTCAGTAATTTCTACAAAATATTTGTGAATTGAGGTGATCTGTGTCTTGTCACTACCAGTGCCACGCAGTATTTTGGGGTCAGTAATTTCGACAAAATATTGGGAATTGAGGTGATCTGTGTCTTGTCACTACCAGTGCACGCAGTATTTTGGGGGTCAGTAATTTCTACAAAATATTTGTGAATTGAGGTGATCTGTGTCTTGTCACTGTCAGTGGCCATGCAGTATTTTGGGGGTCAGTAATTTCTACAAAATATTTGGGAATTGAGGTGATCTGTGTCTTGTCACTGCACCCAATATTTTGGGGGTCAGTAATTTCTACAAAATTTTGTGAATTGAGGTGATCTGTGTCTTGTCACTGTCAGTGCCATGCAGTATTTTGGGGGTCAGTAATTTCTACAAAATATTTGTGAATTGAGGTGATCTGTGTATTGTCACTGTCAGTGCCAGCAAGTATTTTGGGGGTCAGTAATTTCTACAAAATATTTGGGAATTGAGGTGATCTGTGTCTTGTCACAGCCAGTGCCACCCAGTATTTTGGGGGTCAGTAATTTCTACAAAATATTTGTGAATTGAGGTGATCTGTGTCTTGTCACTGCCACGCAGTATTTTGGGGGTCAGTAAATTCTACAAAATATTTGGGAATTGAGGTGATCTGTGTCTTGTCACTGTCAGTGCCACGCAGTATTTTGGGGGTCAGTAATTTCTACAAAATATTTGGGAATTGAGGTGATCTGTGTCTTGTCACTACCAGTGCCACGCAGTATTTTGGGGGTCAGTAATTTCTACAAAATATTTGGGAATTGAGGTGATCTGTGTCTTGTCACTGCCACCCAATATTTTGGGGGTCAGTAATTTCTACAAAATATTTGTGAATTGAGGTGATCTGTGTCTTGTCACAGCCAGTGCCAGCAAGTATTTTGGGGGTCAGTAATTTCGACAAAATATTTGGGAATTGAGGTGATCTGTGTCTTGTCACTGCCACCCAATATTTTGGGGGTCAGTAATTTCTACAAAATATTTGGGAACTGAGGTGATCTGTGTCTTGTCACTGCCACCCAATATTTTGGGGGTCAGTAATTTCTACAAAATATTTGGGAATTGAGGTGATCTGTGTCTTGTCACAGCCAGTGCCACCCAGTATTTTGGGGTCAGTAATTTCTACAAAATATTTGTGAATTGAGGTGATCTGTGTCTTGTCACAGCCAGTGCCACGCAGTATTTTGGGGTCAGTAATTCTACAAAATATTTGGAATTGAGGTGATCTGTGTATTGTCACTACCAGTGCCACGCAGTATTTTGGGGGTCAGTAATTTCTACAAAATATTTGGGAATTGAGGTGATCTGTGTCTTGTCACAGCCAGTGCCACGCAGTATTTTGGGGGTCAGTAATTTCTACAAAATATTTGTGAATTGAGGTAATCTGTGTATTGTCACTGCCAGTGCCACGCAGTATTTTGGGGGTCAGTAATTTCTACAAAATATTTGGGAATTGAGGTGATCTGTGTCTTGTCACTGTCAGTGCCATGCAGTATTTTAGGGGTCAGTAATTTCTACAAAATATTTGTGAATTGAGGTGATCTGTGTCTTGTCACTGTCAGTGCCATGCAGTATTTTGGGGGTCAGTAATTTCTACAAAATATTTGGGAATTGAGGTGATCTGTGTCTTGTCACTGCCACCCAATATTTTGGGGGTCAGTAATTTCTACAAAATATTTGTGAATTGAGGTGATCTGTGTCTTGTCACTGTCAGTGCCACGCAGTATTTTGGGGGTCAGTAATTTCGACAAAATATTTGGGAATTGAGGTGATCTGTGTCATGACACTGCCACTGCCACGCAGTATTTTGGGGGTTAGTAATTTCTACAAAATATTTGTGAATTGAGGTGATCTGTGTATTGTCACTACCAGTGCCACGCAGTATTTTGGGGGTCAGTAATTGCTACAAAATATTTGTGAATTGAGGTGATCTGTTTATTGTCACTGCCAGTGCCACGCAGTATTTTGGGGGTCAGTAATTTCTACAAAATATTTGTAAATTGAGGTGATCTGTGTCTTGTCACTGCCACCCAGTATTTTGGGGGTCAGTATTTTCTACAAAATATTTGTGAATTGAGGTGATCTGTGTCTTGTCACTGCCACTGCCAACCAGTATTTTGGGGGTCAGTAATTTCTACAGAATATTTGGGAATTGAGGTGATCTGTGTCTTGTCACTGCCACGCAGTATTTTGGGGGTCAGTAATTTCTACAAAATATTTGTGAATTGAGGTAATCTGTGTCTTGTCAATGCCACCTAATATTTTGGGGTTCAGTAATTAATACAAAATATTTGTGAATTGAGGTGATCTGTGTCTTGTCACTGCCACCCAGTATTTTGGGGGTCAGTAATTTCTACAAAATATTTGGGAATTGAGGTAATCTGTGCCTTGTCACTGCCAGTGCCACCCAGTATTTTGGGGGTCAGTAATTGCTACAAAATATTTGGGAATTGAGCTAATCTGTGCCTTGTCACTGCCAGTGCCACACAGTATTTTGTGGGTCAGTAGTTTCTACAAAATATTTGTGAATTGAGGTAATCTTTGTCTTGTCACTGCCACAGCAACTATTTTGGGGGTTAGTAATTTCTACAAAAATATTTGGGAATTGAGGTAATCTGTGTGTTCTCACTGCCACCCAGAATTTTGGGGGGTCAGTGATTTTTCCAAAATATCTGGGAATTGTTCTAATCTGTGTCTTGTCACTGCCACCCATCAGGGGGTCTCACTGATTTATAGGAGGTTTCTGAGACTTGTAATCTTTGTCTTCTCACTGCCAGGTATCAGGGGGTCCCACATACTTCTAGCAGATTTCTGCGAATTGTAATCTGTGTCTTGTCACTGTTGCCAGCTATCATGGGGTCCTATCAGGGGTTCTCACTGACTTGTAGCAGATTTCTGCGAATTGTAATTTGTGTCTTGTCACTGCCACCCCTCAGGGGGTCTCACTGATTTATAGGAGGTTTCTGGGAATTGTAATCTGTGTCTTGTCACTGGCTGCCAGCTATCAGGGTGTCTCACTGAGTTATACCAGAGTTCTGGAAATATTTAATCTTTATACCAGACTTCTGTATATATTTCATCTATATATCACTCACCATGTCAGAAAGACCAAAAAGGACAGGCAGACGCTCCCAGACACAGATAAGAGGGCAAGCAGCCTCTGTGTCAGGAGGCTGTGCCTTTGGTCGTGGTGGACGTGGTGCATCCTCTGCAGGGGCACGCTTGTCCTTTCTAACTGGTGCTGGCCGTCTTAAGCAGCAGCAACATACAGAGGATTTGGTGGATTGGCTAACCAGGCCATCCTCATCCTCCGAGTCCTCTGCCAGCCAGGCTTCTAGTGCTTTACAGTCCACCTCAGCTGCCAAAGCATCTAATGCAGCCTCATGTCCACAGCTACTCCTGCTGTAGCCTCACTATCACACACGGAGGAGTTAGCTGAATTGTTTGACTACAATGACAGTGACATGCTGCTTGAGGATGCACAGCAAGAACAGTGCTCCGATTCAATCTCTGAGGTTGAGGAAGGGAGTATAATCAACCTAGAGGAAGGGGGTGCCAGTGATGACACACAAATAACTGGCACTCATGTTGCCCCAGCAGCTGCAGCATACTGCCAAGTTGGCTCCAGTGACGAGGAGATAGGGGGTGATGATGACAATGATGATGAGGTCTCTCACTCCACCTGGGTGCCTGATCGAACAGAGGAGTCAAGTGAGGAGGAGGCGGCACAACAAACACAAGGCACAACATCCTCTATGACCAACCATAGCACTAGCCAGTCCAAGGCATCAGATGTCAGAGCTGCTCAGGTGCAGAGCGCTGTTGTCTCAAAGCACACATCCAGGAACTCTGCTGTCTGGGAGTTCTTTAAGATATGTGCAGCAGACCCCACCATTGCTATTTGTAATCTATGTCAGATGAGACTCAAGTGTGGGTAAGACACTGGACGCTTAGGTACCACGTGCTTGAGGTGACATATGACCACCTGCCATGCATCCCGTTGGCGCAAAACTTTGCGTAGGTTCTCCTCCTCATCTGTCTCTACCCCCACTGTATGTTCTGCCATGTCATTGCCTACAACCTCCACTGACAGGGATGATGCTACAGTAATGGATGTACCAGGTCCTTCCTCACAATGTGACATCATCCCAGCAGCTGAAGATTTACGCAGTCAGATTACGTTGCCGCAGCTGCTGCAGCGTAAGAAAAAATATAGTCCCGACCATCCCCAAGAACATTGTCTAAATGCCAGCTTAGCAAAATTACTCCAGCTTATTACTTTCCAGCTGGTGGACTCTGCTCCCTTCCGTGAATTTGCTGAATGTGCTGTACCACAGTGGCAGGTTCCAAAACGCCATTACTTTTCACGCAAGGCCATTCCAGCACTATACCAGCACATGGAAGACAATGTTATCCAGTCATTGGGAACGGCAGTCAGCAACAAGGTGCATGTGACTTTAGACACGCGGTCCAGCAAGCATGGACAGGGTCGTTACATTTCCTTCACGGCACACTGGGTAACTCTGATTGCAGCTGGGAGGGATCCAAGACAGGGCTCTGTGCTGGAGCTTGTTCATCCACCACGCCTCCAGAAAGCTGCTTGTATGAGGTCTCTCTGCTCCACCACCACCACCTCTCCCTCTTCCTCCTCCTCCTCCTCCTCCTCCTTCTCTGTCTCTGGCGAAGTGGCAGTTAAAACGACGCCTGACAGGGTCTACGCAATGGCTCAAGCAAAAAGAAGCCATACTGTGCTTGAGCTGGTTTGTTTAGGGGACAGGAGCCACATCGGGCCAGAAATTCTGTCAGCTCTGCAGGGCGAGGTGCAGAGATGGTTAACAACACGCCAACTTCAGCTGGGAATGAACATCTGTGATAATAGCAGCAACCTTCTCTCCGCCCTACGCAAGGGTAAATTGACGCATGTACCATGCCTAGCACACGTCCTAAATCTAGTGGTACAGCATTTCCTAACCCAGTACCCAGGGCTGGCAGAGCTTCTCAGCCAGGCAAGAAAAGTCTGGGACAGGGGGAGGATGAGGAGGAGGCAGAATATTTAAGTAGTGGGGGCATTGAAGGTGGGAATTCCTCAAGGGCGGGTTTCGTGTGCTCAGAAACACAAGGGCTAGTGCGTGGCTGGGAGGAGGAAGTGCACGATGGGGTCATCCTCCTCATTGACCAGGAAGACTCGGAAGCTAATGCCACCTCCAACCTACGCTGCATGGGCTCCCTAATAATGCAAAGCCTGCTAAAGGACCCCAGGATTCGTGCTATCAAGGAGAGGGATCATTACTGGTTGGCAACCCTTCTTAATCCACGATACAAGGGTAAAGTTGCAGAGCTCATCCTGCCCGCACAGAGGGAGCACAGGATGAAAAAACTTGAGGACGCTCTAAAGCGACACTTGTTTAACACCTTTCCAGGCACTGGTAGGTTTTTAGTCCATGACGTCCAGGGACGTCAAATGTAGGCACCCATTGCCAGCGTCTTCACCATATGGTGCAGGACTACCTAGGGGCAAGGGCAGACCTGGATACCTTTCCAGCAGATGATCCACTGGCTTACTGGGTGTTGAGATTGGATCACTGGCCAGAACTTAGCCAATATGCTATGCAGCTACTAGGTTGCCCTTCATCTAGCGTGCTTTCTAAGGCTAGGGTCAGACGAACGCATTTTCACGTTGTCTGTGAAAAAGTGCGTTCGAACGAATGGACGCATTTTTTCACGGAATACGCGATAGCGGTCATACTATGCGCATTTGCGTTCGTGATTTTGTACGGATCATCAATAAAACACTGTGCATCTGGACGTTATGTTGGCCGGACATTAGCAGCGTCTGACGTCTCCTAATCACGCACACACGCCTCTAGCGGACGCAGCGCACTCTGTACGTCCGTACTAGCGGTTTTACGTTCTCGACAAAATGCGTTCATTTTCCACTTGCGTTGCGCGGCCGGACTTTCGTGCGGCCGTACTTCGTATATTGGCCGTCATTGCCCGGCATTTGCTGCTACTACGGCCGTGATTAAGTGCGCCTGCACGCGCGTTCGCACTGCCTCAGTCTGACCCTAGCCTGAAAGGACGTTCAGTGCCGCTGGAGGTTTTGTCACAGACAAAAGAGTGCGTCTGTCCACCGACTCTGTAGACCGGAGGATATTTATAAAAATGAATCAGTCCTGGATCAGCAGCTATTAATCCCCTGATGCTGACGTAACGGAATAGATCGGGGATGTCTTCTGCATTCACAAAACCTCCAGCACTGAACTCTTCCACAATACCACAAAAGGGTTACAGTGTGAATGCACTTGCTTCCATGAAAGGCACAATATTTGGCTGCAACGACGCCTGTGCCAGATTTATAACATTTTAATTTTTTGAACCGCAATTTCCAACCCTGCACTCTTCCACAATACTACAGAGGTGTTACTGTATGATAGTAGTTGCTGGCCTGGCACCAAAAGCACAATATCTGGGTGCACTGATGCATTTAACAGATGCATATCTTTTTAATATAGGACCACATGGTCCACCCCTGCATTTTTCCACAATACTACAGAGGGGTTACTGTATGATTGTACTTGCTGGCCTGGCAGTCTGGCACCAAAGGCACAATATCTGGGTGCACTGACACCTTGACCAGATTCATATCTTTTCAATATAGGACCACATGGTCCACCCCTGCATTCTTCCACAATACCACAGAGGGGTTACTGTATGATAGTACTTGCTGGCCTGGCACCAAAAGCACAATATCTGGGTGCACTGACGCCTTTAACAGATGCATATATGATAGTACATGCTGGCCTGGCAGTCTTGCTGGCCTGGCACCAAAAGCACAATATTTGGGTGCACTGTCAATGACGCCTGTATCAGATTCATATCCTCAGAGGGGTTACGGTGTGACGGCACTGTTGCCGACGCTAAAGGCCCAATTTTAAATTACCTATTGTTACTTTCATCCAAAGCCTGCATAAGTTTCACAATAATTTAGCCAAAAAATCACTAAACTTTTTCTACGTGTCCGAAAATGTTTCCTCTTTTCATACAGACTGCCGCCCCAAGCAGTTGTTTATGGATAGATTAAAGGAAAAGCATTTACCATCATTTGAAACGTCATTTTTTTGTTTTTAAGTGTTTCTATACATCCTAGAAATCCACCACTTCACGGGCAGGTTATGGGGACCTCCTAGGCACGATATTTGAAGGAATTTTTCGTTTTTATTTTTAACCCTTATTTCATGGAAAACTCACTGTCCCTTTAAAAAGTTTTTTTTTAACTTTTTGTCCTTGTTACCTGTCCCCCAGGGCACTACCCGGACCCCCATACACCTTTTATGGCAAATACCTAGCATATATGCCCTCTTGGAGGGCACTCTTAAAACCGAATTTTCAGCCCCATTGACTTGGAGTTCAAGTTCGGGTTCGGATCCGAACATTTGGAAAGTTCGGGTTCGAATACGAACCCGAACGTGTTCGGCTCATCACTACACAAGATGTGTGTGTTTGTAATGTGTAGATATTAAATACACAATATGACAATAAATGTAAAATTACACAATACTGTAAGCAATTTTAATATAGAGCTTGCTGCTAATACTCATCTCGGCGAGCAGCAAAGAAAAGAGGAGGAGCCAAGGGTTACCAAGGAATTGATGGAGTGGTTTACCGGATGATTGGGTAGCAGGGAGCTGGACTGTACCATTACCTGCTATTGTTATATGTATTGTTAAACTGTATTTTTCTCTCTAAATACTTTTGTTGTTGTATTTGAGAGATTTTCTTTGCTGCTATCGGCTTAAGTAAAGAAAAGATAGCATAATATGAACCTCCGTGTCTTGTGGGATAATACTCGCCTCCGTGTCTTGTGGCATAATATGAGCCTCCATGTCTTGTGGGATAATATTCGCCTCCGTGTCTTGTGGCATAATACTCGCCTCCTTGTCTTGTGGCATAATACTCACCTCCGTGTCGTGTGGCATAATACTCGCCTCCGTGTCTTGTGGGATAATACTTGCCTCCGTGTCTTGTGGCATAATACTCGCCTCCGTGTCGTGTGGCATAATACTCGCCTCCGTGTCTTGTGGCATAATACTCGTCTCCGTGTCTTGTGGGATAATACTCGCCTCCGTGTCTTGTGGCATAATACTCGTCTCCGTGTCTTGTGGGATAATACTCGCCTCCGTGTCTTGTGGCATAATACTCGTCTCCATGTCTTGTGGGATTATACTCGCCTCCGTGTCTTGTGGCATAATACTCACCTCCTTGTCTTGTGGCATAATACTCGCCTCCGTGTCCTGTGGCATAATACTCGCCTCCGTGTCTTGTGGGATAATACTCGCCTCCGTGTCTTGTGGGATAATACTCGCCTCCGTGTCTTGTGGCATAATACTCGCCTCCGTGTCGTGTGGCATAATACTCGCCTCCGTGTCTTGTGGCATAATACTCGCCTCCGTGTCTTGTGGGATAATACTCGCCTCCGTGTCTTGTGGGATAATACTCGCCTCTGTGTCTTGTGGCATAATACTCGGTTCCGTGTCTTGTGGGATAATTTCACTGTTTGGTTTCCTTTCGCCAGCAATTCAGATCTCTTTGAATAACCCTGTGAGTCTTATTCCTGCGCAGCTCTGTGATACACGTGCAGGGTCAGCCAGCTTGGCTCTACAGATGTTTTGGGCCTACATTTCCCATGAGGCTCAGCCAATCTAATGAGTAAGCTGAGCATCGTGGGAGATGTAGTTCCAAAACATATTCTGTAGAGCCAAGGTTGCTGACCCCTGTAACAGTTCAGAGGAGAGGGCTGTGATTGTTCATAATAAGCTTTACTATAATTACTCGTTATCTATTTTCCTGCTCTTTATCATGAATACAGTATGGATTGCCGAACACACACACGCACGCACTCTTACTCTTACTTTCCTTGTCTGGAACCATGTCTTCTGATGATTTGCGCTCCTGGATAATTCACTAAGTGTCCCTTGAAAGGGGATGAATCTTAGAGATTGTAAACTCTTGGGTTGGAAGCACAATCCTGTTTTCCCCTTAGGCTAATGTCAGACGAACGCATTCTGAGCACACTGTGTGTCCCGGCACAACTGACGTACTTTCTGACTGATGATACTGTAGACGCCACACGGTCCGCTTTTTTTGACTGATGTAGATGGGAAATAAAATATGTAAAATGAAACAAATTGATACATGACATGAAAAACCATTTCGTCCGTCAAAAATGCTGGACGTCAAAAATGCAGTCTGTCTGACTACGTTCCATCACTCACACACACAGCTACGCAGACGTGGCGCACTCTGTGCCTCCGTCCTAGCGGTTTGATGTTCTTGCCTAAATTGCACCCGTGCCACGTGCATTGTGCGTTCGTAGTTCTGTGCGGACGTACTTCGTGTGTGGGTCTCTATTGCTCATGATTCGTGGCTACGACAGACGTTAAAATGTGCGGCAACACGGACGTGATCACTGCGTTCGTCTGACACGGGCCTAAGATTGTAACCTCACAGAAGCGGCTCCTCTTTTCCAGTCATTCTCCATATAATCACATTTTGCCGTGTTTGTCACTGGGCAACGCTGTGTTGGATGTGCTGAGGACCAGGATTGGCTGGGACGCGTCAGCCGCTTCCTCATAGACCAGCAGCCGTCACATAAAGGGGCATAAAGAGCGATTCCCCCCCACTAAGCATTTGCAATAAATGTGTTGATTATGTGATCATGACAGAGTTTACCCTTTCACTGCTGAGGCATTTCACGCCTGTGCTCAGCTCATTTTTACCGCTTTCGTTCATCATGTTTAAACGCGATTTGAAGCCACATTTTATTCTACAACCCAGACATATTATATATCGTTCTTTCCGGGAGACTCCGCAGATTCATACAGGGTTATTCAAAGAGATCCGAATTGCTTGAGAAAGGTAACGTAGCAGTGAAGATCAGCGTTCGGTTCCCTTTCCTGGCCATTCGGCTATTCAGAGAGCAGGCAGTTCACCAAATCCCGGCGAATTGCCTGAACATACGGTGCCTGTTCGGTGCCTGTTCGAGGGCAGTGAAATCCCCATAGAGAAGCACTGCTTCGGCTATTCAGAGAACACAAGAGTCTGTACAGACTTTTAAAAAACGACTGGATGACTTCCTGCAGACACAGAATATTAAGGGTTATAATATTTAATATGTGGGTAAAAGCTTCTTGATCCAAGGAGAAATCTGACGCCATCTGGGGTCAAGAAGGAATTTTTTCCCAGTATGTTGCATATTTCAGACTGGGTTTTTTGCCTTCTTTTGGATCAACAGCAGTAGGTTATGTGGGAGAGGCTGAACCCGATGGACGCATGTCTTTTTTCAGCCTATATAACTATGTAACTATGTAACTATGTAACAAACCAGCAGTGAAAGGTTCCCCTAATGCCCTGCCATTCGGTGGTTTAATTCGGCAGGTTTATTCAGGAGAATCTCATAGGCTTCAATGTTAAAAATATTCCCGTTTTAATTCAATATCTAATAAACCGTTTATTATAAAATTCTGCAGTAAAGAGTCTCTTTATTTATAGATTTTTTAGGATATTTTAAGCATTTTTCTTGATTTTATTTTAAAAAAAGTCAGATTTTTTTTTATTTATTTCCTAACTTTACTTCTTTTTTCTGTAACAGCCTTTTTATTCTCATTCATTGGATTTTATATGTAAATTTCAGACATTTTCGCTCAGTAGTTTCTTTGCCAATAGCGTTTTACTTTTCAATCATTCATACAAACTATCTTCCTAATTTATTCACTGCCTCGTCTGCGGTGTCAGCTTTCTCCAGAGGTTTTGGCTGCGAGTGATCGGCTCCTGTTCGGGTTTTTCTGTGGTTTTCGGCAGGTTATTCCAGATGTTTTTGAGGGTTTTCAGCGTGCATTCGCCGGGTTTTGCGGGTAGTTTTCGTCGGTTTTGCGGCAGCTTTTCCCTGCAATTCGGGGGCCCTGTGGTGTTTGCTGAATACCCCGCAGGGTCACCGAAATGGGATCGGCAAAAGGAACCGAATTGAAGAGAACAAAAAGACACCGAATGTGCAGTGACTTTTCGAATCTCTTTGAATAACCCTGTGTGTGTATATAGGTGTATTCACTTGTCAGATAGTGTGTGTATATAGGTGTATTCACTTGTCAGATAGTGTGTGTATATAGGTGTATTCACTTGTCAGATAGTGTGTGTATATAGGTGTATTCACTTGTCAGATAGTGTGTGTATATAGGTGTATTCACTTATCAGATAGTGTGTGTATATAGGTGTATTCACTTGTCAGATAGTGTGTGTATATAGGTGTATTCACTTGTCAGATAGTGTGTGTATATAGGTGTATTCACTTGTCAGATAGTGTGTGTATATAGGTGTATTCACTTGTCAGATAGTGTGTGTATGTGATAACACGAGAGGGGCAGCACTCAACCTTAACTACGCTTTCAGTGCGGGTGCATCTCAACATGATATACAACAGAACAGGAGGAGAACGACACCAAACATATTCAAATACAAAAGAAACCACAACAGCAGCTAAATTCATTTGTGGTTTCTTTTGTATTGTTTGAATATGTTTGGTGTCGTTCTCCTCCTGTTCTGTTATATATATATATATATTTATATTTCACAAAGTATTTTCCCAGGAAGGATACATTGAGATTTCTCTTGTTTTCAGTATATCCTGGGTTCAAGAACATTGAAGTGTTACAGAAATACAAAGTAATAAAATGCAAGATATTAAAAAACAACACAAATATACAGATTATCACCTAAATATGTAGGAAAGTCACTTCCCTTTAGCCGGGGAATATGTATAATGTGCTGCAGAATGCCTTGCAGAGAGCCAGGGAATCTGTATAATATGACGCAGTATGCCTCGCAGAGAGCCAGGGAATCTGTATAATATGACGCAGTATGCCTCGCAGAGAGCCAGGGAATCTGTATAATATGACGCAGTATGCCTCGCAGAGAGCCAGGGAATCTGTATAATATGACGCAGTATGCCTCGCAGAGAGCCAGGGAATCTGTATAATATGACGCAGTATGCCTCGCAGAGAGCCAGGGAATCTGTATAATATGACGCAGTATGCCTCACAGAGAGCCAGGGAATCTGTATAATGTGCTGCAGAATGCCTCGCAGAGAGCCAGGGAATCTGTATAATGTATTGCAGTATGCCTCGCAGAGAGCCAGGGAATCTGTATAATAGGACGCAGTATGCCTCGCAGAGAGCCAGGGAATCTGTATAATAGGACGCAGTATGCCTCGCAGAGAGCCAGGGAATCTGTATAATAGGACGCAGTATGCCTCACAGAGAGCCAGGGAATCTGTATAATATGACGCAGTATGCCTCGCAGAGAGCCGGGGAATCTGTATAATATGATACAGTATGCCTCGCAGAGAGCCGGGGAATCTGTATAATATGATACAGTATGTCTCACAGAGAGCCGGGGAATCTGTATAATATGATACAGTATGTCTCACAGAGAGCCGGGGAATCTGCTGGCACATTCTGAATCCTAACATTACAGCCTGTGTATGCGAGTGCCTTATCACCAACAGGAACAGCCGAGACCTCGTGAAGCCCTCATTACCAGCCTCTGCTGCAGTTTTCAGGGAGCCGGATGTTTTGGCATTTTTAAAGGTCTCAGTAAATGTATATCTGCGAGATTTAAGGCTGCGGTAAAGCAGAGCCGGCCCTGGTGAAGCTCGCACATGTCTGCTACCATAAATCCCAAATAAGAGTGGAGCACTCCTGCTCATGCCGACTGGTGGGGAAAAAATAATCCAAAAACGCTGCTTCCAGCAGAAAAGGCATCATAACATCTTGACAATGTAATAGTGTTAAGTCGAGCAAGATGCCCAAACGGCTGCTTCGCCGAGGACGCAATTATCTGCAGAAACTCCATGCAATTAGATATAAATGCAGATGAGTGAACGGATTCATAGAGATGAGGACACAGCACATTAAAAATGTAAATTAAGAATTAAACAGCAAAACACAGGAGAAATGCCAAGATTGTCTGCCAAGATGCAAATGCTTCAACCTGCCCCGTATAGAAAGTGATCTTTTTGAAGTGGAACAAGGACATGATCTTAATGAGTAAACGTCGAGGCTAATGCTTCTGAGGACGGAAGCCCCCAAAACCAATGTGTGTGCTCTGTGACAGACGGGGGGCTGCAAGACCCTGATTCACAGAAAGGTTTCTACAGGAGAAATGAAGGTCGTGTGGAAAGGTTCTTACAGGAGAAATGAAGGTCATGTGGAAAGGTTCTACAGGAGAAATGAAGGTCGTGTGGAAAGGTTCTTACAGGAGAAATGAAGGTCGTGTGGAAAGGTTCCTACAGGAGAAATGAAGGTCATGTGGAAAGGTTCCTACAGGAGAAATGAAGGTCGTGTGGAAAGGTTCTTACAGGAGAAATGAAAGTCGTGTGGAAAGGTTCCTACAGGAGAAATGAAGGTCGTGTGGAAAGGTTCCTACAGGAGAAATGAAGGTCGTGTGGAAAGGTTCCTACAGGAAAAATGAAGGTCATGTGGAAAGGTTCTTACAGGAGAAATGAAGGTCGTGTGGAAAGGTTCTTACAGGAGAAATGAAGGTCGTGTGGAAAGGTTCCTACAGGAGAAATGAAGGTCATGTGGAAAGGTTCCTATAGAAGAAATGAAGGTCGTGTGGAAAGGTTCCTACAGGAGAAATGAAGGTCGTGTGGAAAGGTTCCTACAGGAGAAATGAAGGTCGTGTGGAAAGGTTCCTACAGGAGAAATGAAGGTCATGTGGAAAGGTTCTTACAGGAGAAATGAAGGTCGTGTGGAAAGGTTCTTACAGGAGAAATGAAGGTCGTGTGGAAAGGTTCCTACAGGAGAAATGAAGGTCATGTGGAAAGGTTCCTATAGAAGAAATGAAGGTCGTGTGGAAAGGTTCCTACAGGAGAAATGAAGGTCGTGTGGAAAGGTTCCTACAGGAGAAATGAAGGTTGTGTGGAAAGGTTCCTACAGGAGAAATGAAGGTCGGTGTGGAAAGGTTCCTACAGGAGAAATGAAGGTCGTGTGGAAAGGTTCCTACAGGAGAAATGAAGGTCATGTGGAAAGGTTCTTACAGGAGAAATGAAGGTCGTGTGGAAAGGTTCTTACAGGAGAAATGAAGGTCGTGTGGAAAGGTTCCTACAGGAGAAATGAAGGTCATGTGGAAAGGTTCCTATAGAAGAAATGAAGGTCGTGTGGAAAGGTTCCTACAGGAGAAATGAAGGTCGTATGGAAAGGTTCCTGCAAGAGAAATGAAGGTCATGTGGAAAGGTTCCTACAGGAGAAATGAAGGTCGTGTGGAAAGGTTCCTACAGGAGAAATGAAGGTCATGTGGAAAGGTTCCTACAGGAGAAATGAAGGTCGTATGGAAAGGTTCCTGCAAGAGAAATGAAGGTCGTGTGGAAAGGTTCCTACAGGAGAAATGAAGGTCGTGTGGAAAGGTTCCTACAGGAGAAATGAAGGTCGTATGGAAAGGTTCCTGCAAGAGAAATGAAGGTCCTATGGAAAGGTTGCTGTATGATCTTCTCATTAGGGATGAGCTGTTCGGTTCGGACGGTTCAGAGTTCGACCCGAACTTAGCCTGTTCGATTAGATCGCGAACACCGAACATGCGGGTGTTCGCCGCATATTCGACCACAATGGACCACAATGCATTTTCCCACTGGTCTGAAGCTCGTAATTGGCTACAGCCTTGCACCTGACCACAGGTCTGGTGCAAGACAGGTTCAACACTATGCCAATCACGGCTCAGAGTCCTGATTGGGCAAATTTTGCCCAATCATGGGCTCACAGAGCTAAGTCCCGCAGCACACTATATAACGTTTCCACACACCGATTCTGCACGCATTTCAGAGGAGATTTCACAGGAGATAGTTGTGTGTTGTTACTGCCGGTCTGCCACGCTACTGGGGAGGGTCTGGGGGGGTCTCATTTCTACCAGATATCAGGGAATTTAGGTGATGTGTGTCTCGTCACTGTGCCAGCAAGTCTTTTTGGGGCTCACTAATTTCTTTAAAACATTTGTGAATTGAGGTGATCTGTGTCTTGTCACACAACCAGTACCACGCAGTATTTTGGGGCTCAGTAATTACTTTAAAACATTTGGGAATTGAGGTGATCAGTGTCTCGTCACTGGCTGCCAGCTATCAGTGTGTCTCACTGAGTTATACCAGAGTTCTTTTAAAATTTTATTTTTGGATTGACAAACTCAGTACAAAGTACAATACGTATATTCACATTCCCACTCCAGAAAGTATCCCTCCCAACCCACGTTCATCAATCGACGCCGCGACATATTTACCCCTTAAGCCGACGGTAATACATAAAAAAAAATTTTTTGAAAGTCTAAGAATGTCGTTGCATTCGGTCTTAAGGGAGGAGACGATAGGGATCTGGTCAGGTACCATTTAGTATATTCAAAATCTCTTTTTAGTTTTGCAATAACATGTTCCGACAGACATGACATAAATTGTTCCCATTTTTCGAAAAACTGTTGAACTTTATCATCTTTATGCAGAGTAGTCTCCACCCAATCATGTTGAAAAATCGCATAAAAACGGGAATAAAACAGAAAACGTGGGGGGGGGGGAGGCGGCAATCCAGTTCCCTAAAATGGCCTTTTTAGCTACTGCGGATAACACTCCTAACAGGGCCCTCTGATTTCTGGTCAGTCCACGTCTTTCGCTGTCGGAGAGGAGGTCAAACAACGCCCAGTCAGGGGTGGTAGGTACTTTTATATGTAGGATCCGAAAGCCGAATCTCCATATGGAGTTCCAAAAGGGAGACACTAACGGGCAGGACTATAAGCAGTGATAGATCCGCGTTAGCAAGCATGCATTTGAGGCATTGGCCAGAGCTGAGGGGTGTTAGATGGGCCAATCTATCCGGGGCTATATAGGCACCATGTAATATTTTCAAAAACATTTCGTCATATTGAGCCGAGGGGATTTGTTTACGTAAATGATTAGTGGCCGAAATTAAGGTGAAGGGCGATTGTTTGGGAAGCTGTACACACCAGGCTGCTAAGCCCGTGGTCGCTACCGACCAATCAAATTGAGGCAGAGCGCGCAATGCTGCGGTAGACGGGCCCAGAGACGCCTGAGTATCAAGGGGATTGGAAAAGTCCTGTGGTTTTAAGGTTTTTAACTGTGTTGTTACAAACGCTGACAACTGTATATAATATACCGAGTGGAGGAGGGTAGGGGATACTAGTACACACAGATCTCTATAAGAGATAAGGGAGTGGGCTGGTCCCGACAATAGATTACCTATTTGAGTTAGACCTTTAGCCGCCAAAACCCGAAATGCAGAGGCCGCCGAGCCAGCCTGGAAAGCAGGGTTATGTAGCAATGGTTGGTAAATTGAGGATGACCAGGACAAGCCCCGCAGCCTACGCGCCCGGTACCACGCCTCCCGTCCCGCAAAAAGCAAAGGATTAGATCTCTGGGTAGGAGGGATCCTAGACAGAGGGGTGTGAAGGACAGCCAATGGGGATAGTGGGAAAGACATGGCTCGATCCAAAGCACAATCCGCGTACCTCGATGAGTCCGCGCTCCAATCCGCCACTATGCGGTACAATGCTGCAATATTATAGGAATAGATATCTGGTAAATTCAACCCTCCCATAGTGTAGGGAAGCTGAAGTTTGCGTAGTGCTATGCGTGGCTTTCCCCCGCTCCAGATGAATCTAGTAAACAGAGCATGAATGTGAGCTATATCCTTTCGTTTGAGGAGAATAGGAAGCATTTGTATCGGGTAAAGGATACGTGGGAACGCGACCATTTCAATAAGATTGCATCTCCCCAAGTAAGACAATGGGAGTTTTGCCCAGGAGGCTAACTGGTTTTTCAGTTGAGACAGGAGCGGAGGTATGTTAACCTCGTATAATCTCGCTATATTTGTCGGTATTGACACCCTTAGATATTTAAATGTCCCAGTTTGACACCAGCGAAAAGGACTGTGCTGCCTTATCAAGCTCCCGCAACTCGCACCTAACGGTATCGCTAACATTTTATCATAGTTAATCTTAAATCCCGATGCTAAGTGATACCAGAGTTCTTTAAATCTTTATACGAGAGTTGAATCAGAGTTCTGTAAATATTAATCTATATATCACTCACCATGTCTGAAAGAACAAAAAGGACAGGCAGACGCTCCGAGACACAGATAAGAGGGCAAGCAGCCCCTGTGTTGGGAGGCTGTGCCTCTGGTCGTGGTGGACGTGGTGAATCCTCTGCAGGGGCACGCTTGTCCTTTCTAACTGGTGCTGGCCGTCTTAAGCAGCAGCAACATACAGAGGACTTGGTGGATTGGCTAACCAGGCCATCCTCATCCTCCGAGTCCTCTGCCAGCCAGGCTTCTAGTGCTTTACAGTCCACCTCAGCTGCCAAAGCATCTAATGCAGCCTCCATGTCCACAGCTACTCCTGCCGTAGCCTCACTATCACACACGGAGGAGTCAGCTGAATTGTTTGACTACAATGAGAGTGACATGCTGCTTGAGGATGTGCAGCAAGTACAGTGCTCTGATTCAATCTCTGAGGTTGAGCAAGGGAGTATAATCAACCTAGAGGAAGGGGGTGCCAGTGATGACACACAAATAACTGGCACTCATGTTGCCCCAGCAGCTGCAGCATACTGCCAAGTTGGCTCCAGTGACGAGGAGATAGGGGGTGATGATGACAATGATGATGAGGTCACTGACTCCACCTGGGTGCCTGATCGAACAGAGGAATTAAGTGAGGAAGAGGGGGAGGAGGAGGCACAGCAAACACGAGGCACAACATCCTCTGTGACCAACCGTAGCACTATCCAGTCCAAGGCATCACATGTCAGAGCTGCTCCGGTGCAGAGCGCTGTTGTTTCAAAGAACACACGCAGGAACTCTGTTGTCTGGGAGTTCTTTAAGAAATGTACAGTAGAGCGCAGCGTTGCTATTTGTAATCTATGTCAGATGAGGCTTAAGCGTGGGAAAGATACCGGACACTTGGGTACCACGTGCTTGAGGCGACATATGACCACCTGCCACGCATCCCGTTGGTGCAAAACTTTGCGTAGGTCCTCCTCCTCCTCATCTGTCTCTACCCCCACTGTATGTCCTGCTATGTCATTGCCTAAAACCTCCACCGACAGGGATGATGCTACAGCAATGGATGTACCAGGTCCTTCCTCACAATGTGACATCATCCCAGCATCTGAAGATTTACGCAGTCAGATTACGTTGCCGCAGCTGCTGCAGCGAAAGAAAAAATATAGTCCCAACCATCCCCAAGCACAGCGTCTAAATGCCAGCTTAGCAAAATTACTTGCATTGAAGCTGCTGCCTTTACAGCTGGTGGACTCTGCTCCCTTCCGTGAATTTGCTGAATGTGCTGTACCACAGTGGCAGGTTCCAAAATGCCATTACTTTTCACGCAAGGCCATTCCAGCACTATACCAGCACGTGGAAGACAATGTTATCCAGTCATTGGGAAAGGCAGTCAGCAGCAAGGTGCATGTGACTTTGGACACGTGGTCCAGCATGCATGGACAGGTTCGTTACATTTCCTTCACGGCACACTGGGTAACTCTGATTGCAGCTGGGAGGGATCCAAGACGGGACTCTGTGCTGGAGCTTGTTGTTTTGTGTGACATTATGTCCAATTTGCTTTTTTTCCTCCCTTTTTTGTTTTGTTCCAATACACACAAAGGGAATAAACATGTGTATAGCAAAACATGTGTTACTGCATTACTTTTCTGTGAGAAATACTTGATTTTCTGGAAAAATGTCTGGGGTGCCAACAATTTCGGCCATGACTGTAACTGTTTATTGGCACGTTGCCATCAAATGGTACTTTCACATGTCCTCTGTTTTTCGCCTTAGCTTGATTTGCTTCTGCAGACACGTTGGTCTTCCACCCTTTCGGACGCCCGTTGGTTTCCGGATCTTCACCTGCCCATCTCGTTGGCTCCTGTTGGCTTCCTTCTTTTCAGTTTTCCGTTTTTTCCGCTTCATGGCTCTCCTGTTCGTTCAGCCTACAAGAAAAGAGGCCTTGGGAGGGGCTTACTGCTCTCTTGTTGTCTATTGGTTTACTACTGTTGAAATGTAAACTTTCTTTGCTGCTGGAGGTTTAGTAAAGAAAAGAGAATGCAAAATATTTGCCTCCTGTCTTTATTAAAATTAAGAGTATTCTAACACCAAGGCTGGAATAATCCACAATTGTTTACCGGTACAGTAAAATTGTGTTCCTTGCATTATATTCGAGTCTTGAGTATTCTCTCATTTCCATAATAAATCTCTATCCATCGCATTATATTCGGGTCGCGTTATACTCGAGTATCTACGGTATCCTTAACTGGTGGCTTTTCGGCTTAAAATAACTTTTCTCAATACCTAGAAGATTGAAGAAGCTGATTCTGATCAGATTAGGCCGGATTCCGATCAGATTTTACTGGATTCCGATCAGATTAGGTCAGATCCGTTGAGATTAAGCTGGCTCTGCCGTCTGTTAATCATGCTTCCCCATGTTTTATTATTATTATTATTATTAATTTATAAAGCGCCAGCATATTCCGCAGCGCTGTACAATAAGCACAGTACAGACAGGGTTACAATACATTGAACAACATTTGACAAACAGTACAGGAGGAGATGAGGGCCCTATTCCCGTAGGAACTCACAATCTAGGAGGGTTGGGGTTGGAAACAGGAGGAGAGGACTGTAAGGTGAGAGTGATTGATGGTTGCGTCAGTGAGTTGGGGGGTCGGCTTCCCTAAATAGCAATGTTTTCAGGGAGCGTTTGAAGGAAGAGAAGTTAGGGGAAAGTCTGACAGCACGAGGGAGAGCGTTCCAGAGAGTGGGGGCTGCGCGTGAGAAATCCTGCAGTCTATCATGGGAAGAGGTGATGCGGGGAGAAGCTAGGCGCAGGTCACTGTTTACAGTTTACAGTGAAAACTCTGCCATGCTCACACAGGAGATAATTCTCTTCTTCTGTCAGGTAAACTGTCCAGTAAACCCTGCACCGAAATGCCTCATTCGGTGGCATAAGAGCGCAAGTGGCCATTTAACTCTTGCAAATCCTGCTCCATCACCGTCACAATTTATTCTTTCTTCCAGGCTGTCAGGGAGCAAGAGACAGTGCACTCCCCCTACCTGCCTTAAGTACCCCATGCCGCAACATTGTATTCCTGTTCCCCTATCACCCAATTCCCCTTCCTGACTGTCCGGCCCATGCCAGCTGACATATTCCCCCTTCTTAATGGTCAGGGGGAAGCCTAATGGAAGGGGTTTGAACCAACTATACACAAACTTGTAAACATAGAAACATAGGTTCTCATCTGCCGACATTTTCTTTCGGCCCATCTAGTCTGCCCAATTACATGGATACTTTACCTGGATTTATCTTTTGTTTAGGATAGCCTTATGCCTATCCCATGCCTGCTTAAATTCAATCACTGTTTTGGCCTCTACCACTTCAACTGGAAGGCTGTTCCATGTATCCACCACCCTCTCAGTAAAATAATGCTTTCTGATGTTACTTTTAAACCTTTGCCCCTCTAATCTAAGACTATGTCCTCTTGTTTTGCTACTTTGTTTCCTTTTAAATATACTCCCTTCCTCTACCTTGTGGATTCCCTTTACGTATTTAAATGTTTCTATCATATCTCCTCTGTCTCGTCTTTTTTCCAAGCTGTACTTGTTAAGATCATTAAGCCTTTCCTGGTAACTTTTCTCCTTCAAGCCGTACACCATTTTAGTAGCCCTTCTCTGAACTCTCTCTAAGATGTCTATATCCTTCTGGAGATACGGTCTCCAGTACTGCACACAGTTTTCACACAGGTCTCACCAGTGCTCTGTACAGTGGCATGAGCACTTCCCTTTTCCTACTAATACCTCTCCCTACACATCCAAGCATTCTGCCAGCATTTCCTGCTGCTCTATTACATTGACTACTTACCCTTAGATCCTCTGCAATAATAACCCCTAAATCCCAACCCTCAGATGTTGAGGTTATGACTGTATCAAATATTCTATATTCAGCCCTTGGGTTTTTACGTCCCAGGTGCATTATCTTGCACTTATCCACATTAAAACTCAATTGCCACAGCTCCGACCATTTTTTTAGTTTACCTAAATCATTTGTCATTTGGCTGATCCCTCCAGGAACGTCAACCCTGTTGCAAATCTTTGTGTCATCAGCAAAAAGACATACTTTACCATTAATACCTTCTGCAATATCACTAATAAAAATATTAAAGAGAATGGGTCCAAGTACTGGCCCCTGAGGTACCCCACTGGTAACAAGACCTTGCGCCGAATAAACTCCATTTACCACAACCCTCTGTTGCCTGTCACTCAGCCACTGCCTAATCCATTCAACAATATTGGAATCCAAGCTCAAAGATTGCAATTTATTGATAAGCCTTCTATGTGGAACAGTATCAAAAGCCTTACTGAAATCTAAATAAGCAATGTCTACTGCACCACCTGAGTCTATTATTTCTGTTACCCAATCAAAAAAATCAATAAGATTAGTTTGGCATGATCTCCCTGAGGTAAACCCATGTTGTTTCTGATCCTGTAATCTATGTGTTTTTAGATGTTCAACAATCCTTTCCTTTAACATGCTTTCCATTAATTTCCCCACTACTGACGTAAGACTAACTGGCCTATAGTTCCCCGATTCCTCCCTACTACCCTTCTTGTAAATGGGCACAACATTTGCTAATTTCCAGTCTTCTGGGACGACTCCCGTTAACAAGGATTGGTTAAATAAATCTGTTAACGGTTAAGCTATTACACCACTGAGCTCTTTTAATAACTTAGGGTGGATCCCATCAGGACTCATTGACTTATTTGTCTTTAAATTAGACAGCTGTAGAACCTCCTCCTCTGTAAACTCATATGTAAATGTCTCTTTAGTGTTTCCTCCTAACTGAGGTCCCTTTCCTTCCTTTTCTTCTGCAAAGACTGAACAAAAATATTCATTGAGGCAGTCAGCCAGACTTTTATCCTCTTCTACATACCTTCCTTCCTTTGTTTTTAATCTAACTAATCCTTGTTTTACTTTTCTTTTCTTGTTTATGTATCTAAAAAATGTTTTAATCTGGAGGAACCAAAAGGAACAAATTGAAACCAATTTTGATGAAATATTTGGCCAAAAAATGTGTAAAATATAAACACTGTATTATGCAGGATTTCCAACAGAGACTGCAAACAGGCTGTTCCGCGGAATAAGACCATGAAGACAATCCGGCCAAACAAACCTCCCACATTAATATCAAAATATTTAACACCTAAGAACAAAAGTCCTGCATTAAAATCTGAAATTGGCAGCTGAGGACCGGGAGAAAGCAGAAGTTTTAAGCCCGATTTTTATTTATGCTTTTTTCAGCATATAAAATTATTTTTTTTTAAAAAAAAATGCCCTAACCCGAATATAAAAAAAATCCAGTGACAGCTGAATGACAAAACCTTTTACAGCGAAGCAGCACCATCAATCAATAGTCACTCCAGGATGGAGCCTGGATTTCCTGTTAGTAACTCACTGGTCAAAAAACACAATTTTAACAAAAGTCACTTCATCAAGCTTCAATCTCGTCACCATTAGAGGTACAGCTCACAAAACATGGAAAGCTCGGCCTTTAGAAGTAACTAAAGTGTTCTTCAAAGAGCCAAAATTGCCACCAAATGGCACTGAACAGTGAGTTTCCCCATACGGTGACATTTCCTGGCCATTCTGTTATTCACAGAGCAGGCAGTTCATCAAATAGTCGCAATTCCAGTGAAATACGGTGCTGTTCTGCGGCAGTGAAATACAGTCCTGTTCGACGGCAGTGAAATACGGTGCTGTTCGGCGGCAGTGAAATCCCCAATAGAGAAGCAATGGTTAATCTATTCACATTGAACAGCAGAGAAATGTCAGTGAAATGCCCTGATGTTCAGTAGTTTCATTCAACAGGTTTAATCAGGCGAATCCCATAGGTTTCAATGTTAAAAATATTCCCGTTTTAATCCAATATCTAATAAATCGTTTATTCTTTTAATCTGCAGCAAAAAAGTCTAGAACACCTTTATGTATTCTTTTTAAGCAAAAATTTTTATTCTGTAACAGACTTAATATTTTTTAAAGGAGCTTTTTATTATTCAGATACATTTTAATGCATTTTTATTGGTTTAAACATTTTTTTTCTTCTTTCTTTCTCTGGTTGAATTATTATATGTATTTGCTTTATTATTGTATCTGTAATAAAATAAATATTTACAAAAAAAATAAACATCTATTAGGAGAATAGCAGAGTTGCAGGGTTTTTCCTGCAGTTCGGCGGTCTTCGGCGATTACATGTTCAGTGCACGATGGGGACCCTGCGGTGAATAGTGAGTTGGCGAAATCAAATGGTTGGCGAAATTGAGTCGCCAAAGTAAAAAGCATTGAAACACTGCTGAAAAATCTGTTTTCTGGGATTCACCACTTAATGAATGAATGCAGGTATTTCAATCCGACCCATTGCCACAGCTTTATAAATCGCTCTCCGCACTCTGCACTTTGACCTCTTACCTCCAGTAATGATTCTGCAGATTTATTGTGATATATGTCAAAATCCAGCAAATTCAGAACATTGGAAATGTCCATAATATTTGGCTGTTTCTGTTCTTCAGAACCGCCCTGTATTAAAATCAAAAAGGATAAAAATCATGTAAATTGCACAAAACGTCACATTTGCCAATGAAATAACATGTAAAGGGCTCCCGCAGCGCTTGGCTTGGAACCTGGCAGCACAGGGTCTTGGGCCAGCCCTGTGTAAAGGGTTCGCACAGTGCTTGGCTCCGAAACTGGCAGCACAGCGTCTTGGGCCGGCCCTGTGTAAAGGGCTCGCGCAGTGCTTGTCTTGGAACCTGCCACCACAGCTTCTTGGGCTGGCCCTGTGTAAAGGGCTCATGCAGCGCTTGGCTTGGAAACTGCCAGCACAGCGTCTTGGGCCAGCCCTGTGTAAAGGGCTCGCGCAGTCCTTGGCTTGGAAACTGGCAGCACAGCGTCTTGGGCCGGCCCTGTGTAAAGGGCTCATTCAGCGCTTGGTTTGGCTTGGAACCTGCCAGCACAGCGCTTGGGCCGGCCCTGTGTAAAGTGCTCATGCAGCGCTTGGGTTGGAAACTGGCAGCACAGAGTGTTGGGCCAGCCCTGTGTAAAGGGCTCGCACAGCGTTTGGCTTGGAACCTGGCAGCACAGAGTGTTGGGCCAGCCCTGTGTAAAGGGTTCGCACAGCGCTTGGGTTGGAAACTGGCAGCACAGAGTGTTGGGCCAGCCCTGTGTAAAGGGCTCGCACAGCGTTTGGCTTGGAACCTGGCAGCACAGAGTGTTGGGCCAGCCCTGTGTAAAGGGTTCGCACAGCGCTTGGCTCCGAAACTGGCAGCACAGCGTCTTGGGCTGGCCCTGTGTAAAGGGCTTGCGCAGCACTTGGCTTGGAACCTGCCAGCACAGCATCTTGGGCCGGCCCTGTGTAAAGGGCTTGCGCAGCGCTTGGCTTGGAACCTGCCAGCACAGCGTCTTGGGCCGGCCCTGTGTAAAGGGCTCGCGCAGTGCTTGGCTTGGAAACTGCCAGCACAGGGTCTTGGGCTGGCCCTGTGTAAAGGGTTCGCACAGCGCTTGGCTTGGAACCTGCCAGCACAGCGTCTTGGGCCGGCCCTGTGTAAAGGGCTCGCGCAGTGCTTGGCTTGGAAACTGCCACCACAGCTTCTTGGGCCGGCCCTGTGTAAAGGGCTCACGGAGCGCTTGGCTTGGAACCTGCCACCACAGCCTCTTGGGCCGGCCCTGTGTAAAGGGCTCACGCAGCGCTTGGCTTGGAACCTGCCACCACAGCTTCTTGGGCCGGTCCTGTGTAAAGGGCTCACGCAGCGCTTGGCTTGGAACCTGGCAGCACAGTGTCTTGGGCCGGTCCTGTGTAAAGGGCTCGCGTAGCGTTTGGCTTGGAACCTGCCACCACAGCTTCTTGGGCCGGCCCTGTGTAAAGGGCTCACGGAGCGCTTGGCTTGGAACCTGCCACCACAGCCTCTTGGGCCGGTCCTGTGTAAAGGGCTCACGCAGCGCTTGGCTTGGAACCTGCCACCAGCTTCTTGGGCCGGCCCTGTGTAAAGGGCTCACAGAGCGCTTGGCTTGGAACCTGCCACCACAGCGTCTTGGGCTGGCCCTGTGTAAAGGGCTCACGCAGCGCTTGGTTTGGCTTGGAACCTGGCAGCACAGCGCTTGGGCCGGCCCTGTGTAAAGGGCTCATGCAGCGCTTGGGTTGGAAACTGGCAACACAGAGTGTTGGGCCAGCCCTGTGTAAAGGGTTCGCACAGCGCTTGGCTCCGAAACTGGCAGCACAGCGTCTTGGGCTGGCCCTGTGTAAAGGGCTTGCGCAGCGCTTGGCTTGGAACCTGCTAGCACAGCGTCTTGGGCCGGCCCTGTGTAAAGGGCTTGCGCAGCACTTGGCTTGGAACCTGCCAGCACAGCGTCTTGGGCCGGCCCTGTGTAAAGGGCTCGCGCAGTGCTTGGCTTGGAAACTGCCACCACAGCTTCTTAGGCCGGTCCTGTGTAAAGGGCTCACGCAGCGCTTGGCTTGGAACCTGGCAGCACAGTGTCTTGGGCCGGTCCTGTGTAAAGGGCTCGCGTAGAATTTGGCTTGGAACCTGCCACCACAGCTTCTTGGGCCGGTCCTGTGTAAAGGGCTCACGCAGCGCTTGGCTTGGAACCTGCCACCACAGCTTCTTGGGCCGGTCCTTTGTAAAGGGCTCACGCAGCGCTTGGCTTGGAACCTGCCACCACAGCTTCTTGGGCCGGTCCTGTGTAAAGGGCTCACGCAGCGCTTGGCTTGGAACCTGGCAGCACAGCATCTTGGGCCGGCCCTGTGTAAAGGGCTCACGCAGCGCTTGGCTTGGAACCTGGCAGCACAGCATCTTGGGCCGGCCCTGTGTAAAGGGCTCACGCAGCGCTTGGCTTGGAACCTGCCAGCACAGCGTCTTGGGCCGGCCCTGTGTAAAGGGCTCACGCAGCACTTGGCTTGGAAATTGGCAGCACAGCATCTTGGGCCGGCCCTGTGTAAAGGGCTCACGCAGCGCTTGGCTTGGAAATGGTTGCCAGTGTCCTTCCTTGGCTAGTGAGTGACCCCACATATGTAATGACAGGGGTGTCATGCTGTGCTGCTGACTCGAGCCTGGAATAAAGTGCATCAATCAGGATAGAGCCAAGAGGAGCAGATAATGGTTCGTGCACAGATTAACCATTTACAAGCTAATCACAGCTCGGTCGGAATTGGGGTTTAATATTCCGCACACCTTGAGTATGAAAACAGATTCCAGATACGAGATCCATGTCTTCCTTAAAATGAAGCAGAAAAGTGAAGTATTTTGTGTTTTATCCCTCCTGCAAACCCTGTGATGTGAAGCTGCTCCTTAAAGAAAGGCTGAGTGAAACATTACAGCCATTAAACAGCACAAACTCAATTTGCAGCTATTAGAGCCGGGCACTCTGTCATCTTCTGCCAACACTAAAATTCATGTTCTGTATCATTACCAAAACATTATGTTATGGGACTAAGGCAAAAAGAAGGCTAGCGAGCATGTAGACATTATAGCTTTTTAGAACGCTGGATTCCTTCTGTAAAGGCGTGCAGTCTCCTGTAGGGTGTCACTGTGTTACATGTGTGCAGTCTCCTGTAGGGTGTCACTGTGTTACATGTGTGCAGTCTCCTGTAGGGTGTCACTGTGTTACATGTGTGCAGTCTCCTGTAGGGTGTCACTGTGTTACATGTGTGCAGTCTCCTGTAGGGTGTCACTGTGTTACATGTGTGCAGTCTCCTGTAGGGTGTCACTGTGTTACATGTGTGCAGTCTCCTGTAGGGTGTCACTGTGTTACATGTGTGCAGTCTCCTGTAGGGTGTCACTGTGTTACATGTGTGCAGCCTCCTGTAGGGTGTCACTGTGTTACATGTGTGCAGTCTCCTGTAGGGTGTCACTGTGTTACATGTGTGCAGTCTCCTGTAGGGTGTCACTGTGTTACATGTGTGCAGTCTCCTGTAGGGTGTCACTGTGTTACATGTGTGCAGCCTCCTGTAGGGTGTCACTGTGTTACATGTGTGCAGTCTCCTGTAGGGTGTCACTGTGTTACATGTGTGCAGTCTCCTGTAGGGTGTCACTGTGTTACATGTGTGCAGTCTCCTGTAGGGTGTCACTGTGTTACATGTGTGCAGTCTCCTGTAGGGTGTCACTGTGTTACATGTGTGCAGCTCCTGTAGGGTGTCACTGTGTTACATGTTTGCAGTCTCCTGTAGGGTGTCACTGTGTTACATGTGTGCAGTCTCCTGTAGGGTGTCACTGTGTTACATGTGTGCAGTCTCCTGTAGGGTGTCACTGTGTTACATGTGTGCAGCCTCCTGTAGGGTGTCACTGTGTTACATGTGTGCAGTCTCCTGTAGGGTGTCACTGTGTTACATGTGTGCAGCCTCCTGTAGGGTGTCACTGTGTTACATGTGTGCAGTCTCCTGTAGGTGTCACTGTGTTACATGTGTGCAGTCTCCTGTAGGGTGTCACTGTGTTACATGTGTGCAGTCTCCTGTAGGGTGTCACTGTGTTACATGTGTGCAGTCTCCTGTAGGGTGTCACTGTGTTACATGTGTGCAGTCTCCTGTAGGGTGTCACTGTGTTACATGTGTGCAGCCTCCTGTAGGGTGTCACTGTGTTACATGTGTGCAGCCTCCTGTAGGGTGTCACTGTGTTACATGTGTGCATTCTCCTGTAGGGTGTCACTGTGTTACATGTGTGCAGCCTCCTGTAGGGTGTCACTGTGTTACATGTGTGCAGTCTCCTGTAGGGTGTCACTGTGTTACATGTGTGCAGTCTCCTGTAGGGTGTCACTGTGTTACATGTGTGCAGTCTCCTGTAGGGTGTCACTGTGTTACATGTTTGCAGTCTCCTGTAGGGTGTCACTGTGTTACATGTGTGCAGTCTCCTGTAGGGTGTCACTGTGTTACATGTGTGCAGCCTCCTGTAGGGTGTCACTGTGTTACATGTGTGCAGTCTCCTGTAGGGTGTCACTGTGTTACATGTGTGCAGTCTCCTGTAGGGTGTCACTGTGTTACATGTGTGCAGCCTCCTGTAGGGTGTCACTGTGTTACATGTGTGCAGTCTCCTGTAGGGTGTCACTGTGTTACATGTGTGCAGTCTCCTGTAGGGTGTCACTGTGTTACATGTGTGCAGCCTCCTGTAGGGTGTCACTGTGTTACATGTGTGCAGTCTCCTGTAGGGTGTCACTGTGTTACATGTGTGCAGTCTCCTGTAGGGTGTCACTGTGTTACATGTGTGCAGTCTCCTGTAGGGTGTCACTGTGTTACATGTGTGCAGTCTCCTGTAGGGTGTCACTGTGTTACATGTGTGCAGTCTCCTGTAGGGTGTCACTGTGTTACATGTGTGCAGTCTCCTGTAGGGTGTCACTGTGTTACATGTGTGCAGTCTCCTGTAGGGTGTCACTGTGTTACATGTGTGCAGTCTCCTGTAGGGTGTCACTGTGTTACATGTGTGCAGTCTCCTGTAGGGTGTCACTGTGTTACATGTGTGCAGTCTCCTGTAGGGTGTCACTGTGTTACATGTGTGCAGTCTCCTGTAGGGTGTCACTGTGTTACATGTGTGCAGTCTCCTGTAGGGTGTCACTGTGTTACATGTGTGCAGTCTCCTGTAGGGTGTCACTGTGTTACATGTGTGCAGCCTCCTGTAGGGTGTCACTGTGTTACATGTGTGCAGTCTCCTGTAGGGTGTCACTGTGTTACATGTGTGCAGTCTCCTGTAGGTGTCACTGTGTTACATGTGTGCAGTCTCCTGTAGGGTGTCACTGTGTTACATGTGTGCAGCTCCTGTAGGGTGTCACTGTGTTACATGTGTGCAGTCTCCTGTAGGGTGTCACTGTGTTACATGTGTGCAGCCTCCTGTAGGGTGTCACTGTGTTACATGTGTGCAGTCTCCTGTAGGGTGTCACTGTGTTACATGTGTGCAGTCTCCTGTAGGGTGTCACTGTGTTACATGTGTGCAGTCTCCTGTAGGGTGTCACTGTGTTACATGTGTGCAGTCTCCTGTAGGGTGTCACTGTGTTACATGTGTGCAGCCTCCTGTAGGGTGTCACTGTGTTACATGTTTGCAGTCTCCTGTAGGGTGTCACTGTGTTACATGTGTGCAGTCTCCTGTAGGGTGTCACTGTGTTACATGTGTGCAGTCTCCTGTAGGGTGTCACTGTGTTACATGTGTGCAGCCTCCTGTAGGGTGTCACTGTGTTACATGTGTGCAGTCTCCTGTAGGGTGTCACTGTGTTACATGTGTGCAGCCTCCTGTAGGGTGTCACTGTGTTACATGTGTGCAGTCTCCTGTAGGGTGTCACTGTGTTACATGTGTGCAGTCTCCTGTAGGGTGTCACTGTGTTACATGTGTGCAGTCTCCTGTAGGGTGTCACTGTGTTACATGTGTGCAGTCTCCTGTAGGGTGTCACTGTGTTACATGTGTGCAGTCTCCTGTAGGGTGTCACTGTGTTACATGTGTGCAGCCTCCTGTAGGGTGTCACTGTGTTACATGTGTGCAGCTCCTGTAGGGTGTCACTGTGTTACATGTGTGCAGTCTCCTGTAGGGTGTCACTGTGTTACATGTGTGCAGTCTCCTGTAGGGTGTCACTGTGTTACATGTGTGCAGTCTCCTGTAGGGTGTCACTGTGTTACATGTGTGCAGCCTCCTGTAGGGTGTCACTGTGTTACATGTGTGCATTCTCCTGTAGGGTGTCACTGTGTTACATGTGTGCAGCCTCCTGTAGGGTGTCACTGTGTTACATGTGTGCAGTCTCCTGTAGGGTGTCACTGTGTTACATGTGTGCAGTCTCCTGTAGGGTGTCACTGTGTTACATGTGTGCAGTCTCCTGTAGGTGTCACTGTGTTACATGTTTGCAGTCTCCTGTAGGGTGTCACTGTGTTACATGTGTGCAGTCTCCTGTAGGGTGTCACTGTGTTACATGTGTGCAGTCTCCTGTAGGGTGTCACTGTGTTACATGTGTGCAGTCTCCTGTAGGGTGTCACTGTGTTACATGTGTGCAGTCTCCTGTAGGGTGTCACTGTGTTACATGTGTGCAGCCTCCTGTAGGGTGTCACTGTGTTACATGTGTGCAGTCTCCTGTAGGGTGTCACTGTGTTACATGTGTGCAGTCTCCTGTAGGGTGTCACTGTGTTACATGTGTGCAGTCTCCTGTAGGGTGTCACTGTGTTACATGTGTGCAGTCTCCTGTAGGGTGTCACTGTGTTACATGTGTGTCTCCCCTGTAGGGTGTCACTGTGTTACATGTGTGCAGTCTCCTGTAGGGTGTCACTGTGTTACATGTGTGCAGTCTCCTGTAGGGTGTCACTGTGTTACATGTGTGCAGCCTCTCCTGTAGGGTGTCACTGTGTTACATGTTTGCAGTCTCCTGTAGGGTGTCACTGTGTTACATGTGTGCAGCCTCCTGTAGGGTGTCACTGTGTTACATGTGTGCAGTCTCCTGTAGGGTGTCACTGTGTTACATGTGTGCAGCCTCCTGTAGGGTGTCACTGTGTTACATGTGTGCAGTCTCCTGTAGGGTGTCACTGTGTTACATGTGTGCAGCCTCCTGTAGGGTGTCACTGTGTTACATGTGTGCAGTCTCCTGTAGGGTGTCACTGTGTTACATGTGTGCAGTCTCCTGTAGGGTGTCACTGTGTTACATGTGTGCAGTCTCCTGTAGGGTGTCACTGTGTTACATGTGTGCAGTCTCCTGTAGGGTGTCACTGTGTTACATGTGTGCAGTCTCCTGTAGGGTGTCACTGTGTTACATGTGTGCAGTCTCCTGTAGGGTGCACTGTGTTACATGTGTGCAGTCTCCTGTAGGGTGTCACTGTGTTACATGTGTGCAGTCTCCTGTAGGGTGTCACTGTGTTACATGTGTGCAGCCTCCTGTAGGGTGTCACTGTGTTACATGTGTGCAGTCTCCTGTAGGGTGTCACTGTGTTACATGTGTGCAGTCTCCTGTAGGGTGTCACTGTGTTACATGTGTGCAGTCTCCTGTAGGGTGTCACTGTGTTACATGTGTGCAGTCTCCTGTAGGGTGTCACTGTGTTACATGTGTGCAGTCTCCTGTAGGGTGTCACTGTGTTACATGTGTGCAGTCTCCTGTAGGGTGTCACTGTGTTACATGTGTGCAGTCTCCTGTAGGGTGTCACTGTGTTACATGTGTGCAGGCTCCTGTAGGGTGTCACTGTGTTACATGTGTGCAGTCTCCTGTAGGGTGTCACTGTGTTACATGTGTGCAGCCTCCTGTAGGGTGTCACTGTGTTACATGTGTGCAGTCTCCTGTAGGGTGTCACTGTGTTACATGTGTGCAGCCTCCTGTAGGGTGTCACTGTGTTACATGTGTGCAGTCTCCTGTAGGGTGTCACTGTGTAACGTGTGTGCAGTCTCCTGTAGGGTGTAACGTGTGTGCAGACAGTCTTGTGAGTACAGACAGTCTCCTGTAGGGTGTCACTGTGTTACATGTGTGCAGACAGCCTCCTGTAGGGTGTCACCATGTTACATGTGTGCAGACAGCCTCCTGTAGGGTGTCACCATGTAACGTGTCTGCAGACAGTCTCCTGTAGGGTGTCACTGTGTTACATGTGTGCAGTCTCCTGTAGGGTGTCACTGTGTTACATGTGTGCAGTCTCCTGTAGGGTGTCACTGTGTTACATGTGTGCAGTCTCCTGTAGGGTGTCACTGTGTTACATGTGTGCAGCCTCCTGTAGGGTGTCACTGTGTTACATGTGTGCAGTCTCCTGTAGGGTGTCACTGTGTTACATGTGTGCAGTCTCCTGTGTAGGGTGTCACTGTGTTACATGTGTGCAGTCTCCTGTAGGGTGTCACTGTGTTACATGTGTGCAGTCTCCTGTAGGGTGTCACTGTGTTACATGTGTGCAGTCTCCTGTAGGGTGTCACTGTGTTACATGTTTGCAGACAGTCTCCTTTAGGGTGTAATGTGTGTGCAGACAGTCTCCTGTAGGGTGTCACTGTGTAACGTGTGTGTCTGCAGACAGTCTCCTGTAGGGTGTCACTGTGTTACATGTGTGCAGCTCCTGTAGGGTGTCACTGTGTTACATGTGTGCAGTCTCCTGTAGGGTGTCACTGTGTTACATGTGTGCAGTCTCCTGTAGGGTGTCACTGTGTTACATGTGTGCAGTCTCCTGTAGGGTGTGTGTCACTGTGTTACATGTGTGCAGTCTCCTGTAGGGTGTCACTGTGTTACATGTTTGCAGACAGTCTCCTTTAGGGTGTCACTGTGTAACGTGTGTGCAGACAGTCTTGTGAGTACAGACAGTCTCCTGTAGGGTGTCACTGTGTTACATGTGTGCAGACAGCCTCCTGTAGGGTGTCACCGTGTAACGTGTCTGCAGTCTCCTGTAGGGTGTCACCATGTTACATGTGTGCAGACAGCCTCCTGTAGGGTGTCACCATGTAACGTGTCTGCAGACAGTCTCCTGTAGGGTGTCACTGTGTTACATGTGTGCAGTCTCCTGTAGGGTGTCACTGTGTTACATGTGTGCAGTCTCCTGTAGGGTGTCACTGTATTACATGTGTGCAGACAGTCTCCTGTAGGGTGTCACTGTGTAACGTGTCTGCAGTCTCCTGTAGGGTGTAACGTGTGTGCAGACAGTCGTGTGAGTACAGACAGTCTCCTGTAGGGTGTCACTGTGTTACATGTGTGCAGACAGCCTCCTGTAGGGTGTCACTGTGTTACATGTGTGCAGTCTCCTGTAGGGTGTCACCGTGTAACGTGTCTGCAGTCTCCTGTAGGGTGTCACCATGTAACGTGTCTGCAGACAGTCTCCTGTAGGGTGTCACTGTATTACATGTGTGCAGACAGTCTCCTGTAGGGTGTCACTGTGTAACGTGTGTGCAGTCTCCTGTAGGGTGTAACGTGTGTGCAGACAGTCGTGTGAGTACAGACAGTCTCCTGTAGGGTGTCACTGTATTACATGTGTGCAGACCGTTAAATATAGGATACAGGGAATTAAAAAGATTATTTAACAGACATTCTTTTGGTGATATTCCCATTTTCTTAAAAAGCCATTTCCTAAGGAAATCACAGGAATGTGGAACGCTCAGAAAGGGGCCCCTCTTCTATTCCGATATTCCGTTCTTCTGGCTACAGAATATGCATCTTGGTTAGCATAACCAAATATGTTAACAGATCTTTTTGGTCTGTGTTATTCTATTGGCTTGTGCACTGTATGCAATATGTCCTATATATAAAGTCCCTGGAAATTTAAAAAAAAAAAAAAAAGCCGAAGCTGTTTTACTCCTTACACTTGTGTATGTGTGTTTTACTGTCTCCCGCATACGAGCGCCCCACCTTACGAAGAGGAAAAAAGAAACAGAACTTTTTTGATCTGCTGGGTTGCCTGTCTCGGTCATGGTCCGTTATTGACCTTTTCCAGTGGTGTCAGATGTGGTTTTTGCCATTTCACTGACCAGGTGAGACTGTTTTTTTTATTTAGGACCTCGATCACGTGGGCAGCTGCTTGTTCGGAGTTCGACCTTGCGTTTGATTTTGGTTGTTGTGAGAGTGGATGGTCTACGTTTTGCATTAGCGGCCCTCTCCCTTTGCTAATTGTTCCCGTCCTCAGTGCTGGAGTACCTGTTGTGTACTCGCCCATAGGACGTTGCCCGCCTCTCGTTTTGGGTCCCCACTTACCTGGCCTTTATCATTTTCCGTGTGTGCATGGTTGTTCATGGCCTATGGATTGCCCTCCTTATCACACTTACGGTTATTCAGAGAACACCGAAATGTCACCGACATTTCAGTGCTCTGATTTGCTGCTCTTTGGGGAGTCCGATTCGCTGACCCTGCAGGGTCCCCAAAGTGCAGCGAACTGACCGCTGAATGAATTGAAAAACCGCTGCCAACCCGGACCACTGGAAAAAAAAAACGCCAGCTGCCAGCACCAACCCGCCAAACACAGCCGACGAGCAGCCAATTCAGCAGTGAGCAGTCACAGAAAAAAGGTGAGAAAACACTGGATGGGTTAAAAAAATAAATAAAAATTAAGTGTCAAATTTGAACCGCTGTTTGCAAATAAAAAAAAGAAAGAATAAATTCTGGATGAAAATGCCTGGGGAAAAAAAATTAAAAAATCTGAGAAATGTTGCTGAAAAAAGTTCTGAAAAGCCAAAAAGAAAAAAATCCTAATTTTTTTTTGCTGCAGATTAAAAATAATAAATGGTTTATTAGATATTGTATAAAAACGGGAAGATTTTTAACTTTGAACCCTATGGGATTCGTCTGATTAAACCTGTCAAATGAAACCACTGAACATCAGGGCATCTCACTGACATTTCTCTGCTCTTCAATGTGAATAGATTAACCATTGCTTCTCTATGGGGGATTTCACTGCCGCCGAACAGCACCGTATTTCACTGTTGCCGAACAGGCACCATATTTCACTGGCAATTCACCAATATTTGGCAAACTGCCTGCTCTCTGAAGCTAGTGCCAGATGAGTGAACTCTGCGTGCATAACGGACGGACGTACTGACGGAAGATACTGTAGACACCAGATGGTCCTTTTTTTACAGATGTAGGGAAAAACGGGAAAATTAATTAATTGGAAAAGGACAGAAAAATGGGAAAAGGATATAAAAAGGCATTTTGTGGGTGGAGTTTGATTCAAGATGGATGCAGGAGAAGATTTTTTGTTTGTTTGTTGTTAAGTTCTTACTCCTGTTCCTTCCTTCACGGCCAGAAGAACTAAAAACCTGAGTGACAAACTGGTTCATAGCTTTTTACAACCAGAAAAAACCACACGCACCTGGTTGCAACAACCTAAAGGAGTGTACCAATGCACCCACTGTAAAGCTTGTAAATTTGTCAACAAGTCAAATAAATTTGCCAGTAACACCACAGGGCGACATTACGACATCAGACAATTTATGAATTGTCCAAGTAAAATACTTGTCTATCTAATTACATGCGAATGTGGAGCACAGTATGTTGGTAAAACGATCCAACAATTCAAACGCCGTATTCTCCAACATGTCAACTCCATTCATAACAATCTAGAGACTTCGGTCTCTAGACATGTTCGCAACCAGCATGACTCAGACCCCTCATGTTTATCCTTCCAAGCCATCGAAACGATAGTTTGCGGACCAAGAAGGGGAAATTTCGATAGGAGCCTCTGTCAGAGAGAATCCTTCTGGATATACACCCTCAAAACTTTGTATCCACATGGGCTGAATGAAGACTTTAATTATACCCCATTTATCTGATTCCTTGGCTTGTATTTCTTTTTTTTTTTTTGAATGTAAAAGTTTTTATTGGAGTTCACACATATAATGATACAGCATTGCAGAAATGATGAAACTTCGGAGATCAAAAACATAGATTCCTATCATTAACAATAGGCAATGCAAATGAAGCCTCAGTGTTATCTGATATAAGGTCATTAGTGCGGTCTCCATTTTCCACAAACAGATATAATCCTAAACTAACATAAAACACTAAACACGGCAGCACTACAGTCGTACACAGTGAAATATCTTATATCAAGGTTCCTGACTCGACAAACACCCTCCACCCCTCCCATGTATCATCAAACTGGCACATTGAGTTATTCGCGCTGTGGAACATTTCCTCATATTTACAAACACTTTCAAGGGTCATCATAACTTCTTTCATAGATGGACATAATGAGGAACGCCAATGTCTCGCTATAACCGTTTTTGCTGTCCCCAGTACCATAGAGATAAACCTCCTATGACGGATCTGAATAGTAATGGGTATAATATGTAGGAGATACATTTTCGGGCATAGTGGGAGTCTAAGTAAAGTGCAGTGAGAAATTAGTCTACTGATTTTAACCCAATAACCCCCCAATGCGGGGCATAACCAAAAGGTATGTAATAAGGAACCGAGGCCTGTAAGGCATCTCCAACAGAAGCCGGTAGTCCCCGAGATATGGGCCAAACGGGTTGGTGTTAAATACCATCTACACAGTAGTTTAATATGGGCCTCACGGAGATTGGTGCTTCTAGAATATTTGTATATTGTGTCCATGGCATATGACCAGTCATCTACGGAGAGCGTGAAAGCTAAATTTTTTTCCCATTTAACCATATAGGGTAATTTTTTAGGTGGGTTCGGGGTTAAGAGACTATTGTAACAGAGAGATAGCGGTTTCCTTTGACATTTCTTCCCCATACACAGTTTGTGAAAAGCTGAAAGGTTCGTAGGTGTAAAAGAGGTCAGGCCCTTCTGGTGTAGAGCGTGCTTCACACGTAGGTAAGAAAAACAGTCACTCAATGGGATGGCAAACTCCTGTACCAAGTCTGGAAAGGGTTTCAGAGAGTGGGGTGTAAAGAGCTGCCACACATGCGTCAAGCCGCGCAAAAACCAAGAATCTAAATTTAAGTCTGGAATATAGCGGCACAGAACTCTGAGCGGGGCGAGATATAATAAGTCATAAGGCCGTACCAACGGGCGACCCCACTGACGCCAGGACGTGAGGGAAAGCATCGAGGCGGGTAGTAAACCCATGGTGCTATTTCTAGGAAGGAGTGGAAGCCACAACAGGTCATGAAGTTTGTATGGGAAAATCATGGCATTCTCCAACTGTAACCATAGAGGTGTTTCTTTGAGATGCATCGACGACAACAGTTGGGCTAGTAAGGCTGCTTTATAATACGATTGTAAATCCACAAAACCCAACCCTCCGGTACGTCGCGGCGCAGTGACTGTAGAGGCCGATACTCGAGGGGGCTTCCCTTTCCAAATATGCGCATGCAGCAGTTTTTGCAGCCGGAGCAATAAATGCGCCGGTATGAAAACTGGAATGTTTCTGAAATAATATAAAATTTGGGGTAAGATACTCATCTTTATGGCCGCCATACGTCCCAGCCAGGAGGATTCGTTTGTGCTCCATGTAGAGAGCTGCTTCTCGATGGAGTTCAAAAGTGGCATGAAGTTTTCCTTTAGGATGGTGCCTCGCGATTTAGTAAGGGAGATTCCAAGGTATTTTAAAGAGGTAGAGCGCCAATCAAAAGGGTACGTGCTACGCAAGGAGCTAAGGGATGAAGCAGCAACATTTATGGGGAGAGCTTGTGTTTTACTCACATTATTTTTATAGTAAGATAACGCGCCAAATCTGTCAAGGAGGCCAAACAGGGGAGGGAGCGATATCTCCGGGGTGGTCAAAAAGAGCAATATGTCATCTGCGAAAAGTGCCAATTTGTGCTCCCCTTGTGGGGTCGGCATACCTTTGATTGTCTGGGAGCTTTTAATCTGCAGCGCTAAGGGTTCTAGGGCCAGAATAAATATTAGCGGGGATAACGGACATCCCTGTCGGGTGCCATTGGTTATGTGGAAAGAGGAGGATAGAAATCCCGATGCCAAAACTTTCGCCGATGGAGCGGAGTAGAGGGCCATAATACTGTGTACAAATTGTGCTGGTAGACCAAACTTTAGTAACACCAGCCGCATATACCCCCAGTGTAGGCGATCGAACGCCTTTTCGGCGTCCAATGCCAGCAGGAGTCCGGAAGTATTAGTCCTATGGGCCAAATCAATTATATCATAAAATCGTCGGGTGTTGTCACACGTCTGGCGGCCTGGGACAAAGCCGGTCTGTTCAGTCGCGATCAATGATGGAAGTAGGGGGCCCAGCCTAGTAGCTAGTAGTTTAGCATACAATTTGGCGTCTACGTTCAACAGGGATATAGGGCGGAAGTTGGCACAGTGTGTCGGGGTTTACCAGGCTTGGGCAGGGTTACTACCGTTGCTTGCAACATCTCCGGAGGGATGATGCCAGTGTTCTTAATGTCATTAAAAAACAGGGTAAGAGTCGGAACTAGTGAGGATGCAAATACCTGATAATACAGATTCGTAAAACCGTCGGGGCCAGGAGCTTTATTTTTTGGAAGTGCCTTAATAGCCTTAAGCACCTCCTCCTCTGTAAACGCAGCAAGCAAATCTGTAGCCTGAGAGGGAGAGAGGGAGGGAAGGTGCGCCTCTTGGAGAAAGAGATCTATGTCAGCCTGGGTAGGGGACGGTACGGTGTGATCCAATCCTAGGTTGTACAGGGAGGCATAATAACGTGCAAATTCATCAGTAATGAGGGCCGGATTATACATTTTGACATTATTAGCATCCAATAGGTATGGTATGTTGGTTTGCATTCTTTTCCCTTTCAATTTAGACGCCAGCAATTTCCCCGATTTATTCCCTTGGGTATAATGAGCATAGTTAAGCCGTCTAATTGAGCGTGCCGTGACCTGGAGCATCAAGTGCTCCAACTCACGGCGCTGCGCAGTCAATTGAGCGGTAATATGAGGGGTGGGCGAGGCTTTATTCTGGGTTTCTAGGTCAGTGATGCGTCGTGTAAGAGCAGTCATCTGAGCATTTAGGCGTCTTTTATGCTGCGCTCCTTTCTGTATAAAATGTCCTCGCATCACTGCTTTGTGGGCCAGCCAAACCGACGCTGTTGCAACGTCCCCAGTTACATTTGTCATGAAATACTCCTGGAGGAGTTGTAACGTTGTTTGCACGTCCTCTCTGTCTACAATGAGTGAGTCGTTAAGTCTCCAATTCCCCATCCCCCTCGGTGGAAAAGCAGCCTCAAAAGTGAGCGTAAGCGGAGCATGGTCAGACCACGTAATGATGCCAATGGTCGCCTCCAAGAGACGAGACAAGGCTGAGCTATGTATCAAACACAAGTCAATTCTACTATATGAGGAATGGACATGAGAGAAATAGGTGTAGTCACGTGTGTTGGGGTGGCATATCCTCCAAGTATCATATAGGTCAAATGAGTGCATGAATTCCCGTAGTTGTTTACTAGAGGGCGGGGGGAGCGGGAATGGGGGGGTTGGCTCGTCTGAGTATCAACTTCGGGGTCAGGAGTGCAATTAAAATCCCCACATAGGAACATCGTACCACTAGACATTTTTTTCACTCTACAAAAAGCTTTCCGCAGATAAGAAACCGGGTTATCATTAGGGAGGTATAAATTAGCAATAGTGACTGGTAACTCGTTCAGCGTACCCACAAGAATCACAAGGCGGCCCAACGGATCAACATACTGAGCCGAACACACAAAGGTCCAATCTCTATGAAACATAATCGAGACACCTTTGGACTTTGTCGGAGCAGTGGAATGGTAGGCATCAGTGAACATACGCGATTTCAAAAATGGAGGACGCCTCTTACAAAAATGAGTCTCTTGCAAACAAACAATAGCCGGTTGAGATTTATGCAGGTCACGAAATAAAGCATGGCGTTTATACGGAGTGTTCAAACCCCTGACATTTAAGGAATAAATCTGGAATTGGGGTTTACTCATTTGTGGTTACGCCCAGTCCTCTAGATCTCACAGCGGACAGTGAAGACAACCTCCTCGGGAGAGATGGGGGATTCCCTTGCACAAAATAACACCTGTAACCGTGTAACATAGTGCATGCCAAACAAACAAACAATACATAGGTCGAACAAAAAGGAAACAAAAAGAAAAAATAAAAAGAAAGAAAAAAATAAAAAATAAAAAAAAACGACCAAACTTCAGAGAAAAAAAAATGCACTCAATGAGCGCAGCTGAATGGAGTCAATCAACACAGCAGATTGGTATAAGTAGAGAAAAAAAAACTGTCAAGAAAACTCCAGTAGGGGAAACAACAGTCCCAACTCTACCTGAGAAGGACCGCGCCAATTCACAGGCCATTGGAAGGCCTCGGGGCTTGCCGATTAAGAGACCAGAACAGGCCCCCATGAGCGCCCAGTTGAGGTAGATCAGAAAAAAAAAAAGGGGTCAGTCCAGCATCCGTGGAAGAGTTCTGACTCCCAAGAAGACGGGAAGCAGCATGGCAAAGTAGCAGAAGCACGCCCCAGTGTTGGATCGCACAAGGCCAGAGCCTCATTTCGGTCGAACCCGATGCCACTCCGGAGAAACCTTCAGCGGCGAAGATGATTCCTCCCGGGGGGGGGAGTAAACTCAGACACAACTTTCCAATCCGTCAACAGACGCATGCCAGTGAGGGGATCAGGGATAACGTGCAAGACTCCCTCCCGCCATAACAAGATCTTTGTGGGAAATCCCCAGCGATACGCCATGTTGTGATCACGTAGAATTTTCGTGAAAGATGAAAATTCCCTTCTTTTAGACATGGTAGCAGTTGACAGGTCAGCGTAAAAAGAAATTTCAGCATACGGGATGGCAGAGGCATAGATTTCCGTGATGCTCTCATTAACGCTTCTTTAACATGGAAAAAATGCACCCGGACTAGAACATCTCTAGAAGCTGAGGGCGGCAGGTTCTTAGCGCGTGGTAATCTGTGTGCCCGATCCATCAGGAAATCCTGTGACGAGTACGTTGGGACTAGGATCTGGAAAAGTTCCAATATATAGGGCTGAAGATCAGCAGGGTTTACTGCTTCTGGAATACCCCGGATCCTTACATTGTTACGCCGCGAACGATCCTCCAAATCGGCCAATTTTGTTGCCATGGCGTCATGTGCAGTCTGCAAAGCAATATGACGGTCCACTAGATCGTTATGGGCCAAACATAGGTCGTCTGTCTTAGCCTCCAAAGAGTCTGTCCTCTCACCCAAATCTTGTACATCACGCCTCAGCTCCTGCAGCGCCTCTTTAAGATCCGTTTGAATAGTAGCTCTAAGTTCTTGCAGCATGGCATGGAGTCTGCTTTCTGAAGGTGGTAAGATGTCAGACATGCAGGGTGGGCCTGCTACGGCCGCTTCCATGGTGAAGGAGGAAACAGAGGAAGGAGATCCGCCATCTTGGGCCTCACGAACCCGGTCTTTTTTTGCCGATTTTGCCGGCTCCAACGCACGCTCGCCTTAGGGGGCACCATCTGGAGGCTAGGAGATGTCACCCAGCTGTGGGTGAAGTTTCAGCCCCGGGGTTGCTGTAAATTAGCCGCAGGAGTTAAAAGTTTAGCGCCGGTCACAGGAGCTCTCCTCACATGCGACCGCGCGCTGCAACGTCCGGCCACGCCCCCCTTGGCTTGTATTTCTAATAGTGTCCACCTTCAGACATTTTTTGTTCTCTGTTTCCTTCTCCAATACCTTAATTACCAGAATTTAATACGTATATCTATATATACATATCTCTCTCCACCTTTGATCGAACTTCTATGATAATCTAGTCATTTTTTGACCTGTAGATACATTTACAGAAGCATATACTCCTCTTCTCTTTCATTTTTATTTTCATATTTATCTCATCATTTGGGCTATTACATATTCCTTTGACATATTTTTTCTGTCAATTATATTACCTTTCAGTGTTATTATATTGTCGCATTTTTAGGAGGAGTAGTCATTGACTTCCCATGGAAGTGGAACCAATTCATTGTGTCCACGATGTTTTACCTCCCTTTTCTTTTTTTCTATAACCCCCCCTTTCGTTCTTATCTATACTATAATCTATACTATAAAAGAGTAAGGGCTGGCGTGTCCTTCACCAAACCCCTACTGCGCATGCGTGCGCAACCAGCGGCGGTTGGCTGCGTGCGCATGCAACCGCCGCGGCACGAGCCGGCTGTGCGCTTGCCGCAGCGGTCACAAGATGCGCACGCAGCAGCCGGGTAGAGGCTGCGCGCGCATCCTGTAGAGCTGGATGCGCTCGCAGCCTCTACCCGGCTGCCGCACGCGCATCCAACCCCTGAGCGGCGTAGGGAAAGTTTCCTCGCTTCCGCTCTTTGAAGGACCCAAGCCGCGGTCACGTGGGAGTCCCACGTGACCGCGGCTTGGGTCCTTCAATGAGCGGAAGCGGGGAAACTTTCCCTGCGCCGCTCAGGCAGGTAAGTATGCCGGAGACGGAGCACCAGGGGCGGCTGTCCGAATGCCGATAGAGCATTCGAACAACCGCCCCATATCTGGTCTGGGGTCTGAGCTGGGCCATATCCATGAGAGCTTGGGGGGCAGTATATCCACGAGCTGGGGGGCAATATCCACGAGCTGGGGCAATATCCACGAGCTGGGGCAGTATATCCACGTGCTGGGGCAGTATATCCACGTGCTGGGCAGTATCTCCACGTGCTGGGCAGTATCCATGAGCTGGGGCAGTATCCATAAGCTGGGGCAGTATATCCATGAGCTGGGGCAGTATCCATAAGTTGGGGCAATATCCATGAGCTGGGGGCAGTATCCATAAGCTGGGGCAATATCCATGAGCTGGGGCAGTATATCCATGATCTGGGGCAATATCCACGAGCTGGGGCAATATCCATGAGCTGTGGCAATATCCATGAGCTGGGGCAATATCCACGAGCTGGGACAGTATATCCACATGCTGGGGCAGTATATCCATGTGCTGGGGCAGTATCCATAAGCTGGGATAGTATATCCATGAGCTGGGGCAGTATCCATAAGCTGGGGCAATATCCATGAGCTGGGGCAATATCCATGAGCTGGGGCAGTATATCCATGAGCTGGGGCAGTATCCATAAGCTGGGGCAATATCCATGAGCTGGGGCAGTATCCATAAGCTGGGGCAATATCCATGAGCTGGGGCAGTATATCCATGAGCTGGGGCAGTATATCCATGAGCTGGGGCAGTATTTCCATGTGCTGGGGCAGTATATTCATGAGCTGCTGGGGCAGTATATCCATTTGTGAGCTGGGGCATATCCATGTGTGAGCTGGGGCATATCCATGTGTGAGCTGGGGCAGTATCCATGTGTGAGCTGGCTGGGGCAATATCGATAACGTGTCCATAGGTTGGGGGGGCGCACAATTCTTGGCTGGCCCCGGGTGCTGACAACCCACGCTACGCCACTGCTTATCGCTGTCTGCTCTGAGTGCATCCGGCTCTACAGGATGCGCGCGCAGCCTCTATCCGGCGGCTGCGCGCGCTTCCTGTTCTCCTGGATGCGCGCGCGGCCGACAGGTAGAGGCTGCGCGCACATCCAGCGTCTTAGTTGGGGGCACTTTAAACCACGTGAGCTGGGAGCACTTATACCCACGGGAGCTGGGGGCAACTATACCAGCTGGGGGCAACTATACCCACGGGAGCTGGGGGCAAAAATTCCCATGTGAGCTGGGGCAAATATTCCCATGTGAGCGGGGGCCATAATACCCATGTGAGCTGGGGGCAATTTTACCCATGTGAGCTGGGGGCAATTTTACCCATGTGAGCTGGGGGCAATTATACCCATGTGAGCTGGGGCAAATATACCCATACGAGCTGGGGGGCAAATATACCCATGTGAGCGGGGGCAAATATACCCATGTGAGCTAGGGGGGCAAATATACCCATGTGAGCTGGGGGGCAAATATACCCATGTGAGTGGGGGCAAATATACCCATGTGAATGGGGGCAAATATACCCATGTGAGCTGGGGCAAATATACCCATGTGAGCTGGGGGAATATATACCCATGTGATCTGGGGACGATTATACACATGTGAGCTGGGACAAATATACCCATGTGAGCTGGGGTAATTATACCCATGTGAGCTGGGGGCAAATATACCCATGTGAGCTGGGGCAATTCTACCCATGTGAGCTGGGGCAAATCTACCCATGTGAGCTGCTTCGCTTAACAATAGACTGCCCTCTGGGCAGGCTTTCCACCTAGTCCATTATAATATATTTATCATATTGGGCCACCATTCAATATTTTCATCTTATTGTAGTTTGCTGCATTAACCATATGCATGTACACTTTGTCCTTTTTGACAACAGTACCCATATACTAACACATGGTTACCACAGGGGCCAAATAAATAACAAATAATACCAATTTAATTTAATATAAGGGGTGATGGTTATTATTGACACATTAATATTACTCTCTCTGACTCAGTAACATAAGTCTATATAGCATACCATTTGAGTATGGCTATCTGTACTATTAATTAATTTCAATATCGATTTTGGATTTTTTATTTAGTGTACCGATTGTGATTTGGCAATAAATAATGATATCTCTTCCATTAACTTCCGATCTTATCAATTTATAGTCCATTTAGAATTGAATAATTCAGAGCTTGGTTTTTCCGATAATCATTTCTTTCTTCATCTCGCTAGGAATCGAGACCTCATTACAAATATTGTTAATGACATGCCATCACACATCTCCATTTTTATATTTATCAATCTTTTTCCTGTGCAGTGCTATGTATTCCCATTAATTCATCGTTTTAATTGGGACATATCTATCTAAACGAAATACAAAATATATATATATCACATGTCCCTTACAACTATTCCGTTTTATGATCATGCTGTCCACATCATGAAGTAAATCAATAAACCATGAGTATGGCGTAAACACCTTTTCGATCCCCTCAATTATGAAGCTCACATGAAGAAGTGATAAAATCAATAACGAGTGTGGTGGAAATGGTCTTCTGATCACCCTGAGCACCGCATGAATATCACTTATTACAATTGTATCTCCATACTTTAATGCTTCCAGGTGAATTTCAATTTACTCCCCGGTCTATTGATCCATATGATTTTCCGGAGAAAGTTTGTTTTAGCAATGACGCAGCCTCGATAACGCTTATAACTAGACAATGAGCGCAACTGTATTACACTGATCCCAACTATCTATATCATTGTTCTTGATCTTGGGATAATATAGCAACATGGAGATGTGAGTTTTATTGTCATTATTAATATATATTTTTTCCAACGAGCCTTATCGGTTTCCTAGGCAGCTGTATTAAACACTGTTTACCATTGGTTGTGATGTCTGTCAATTCTCATGGGAGGCCAATGAGGTCTCTTCTTGCCACTCTTCAGCCCTAATGGCTTATCACCCAATCTGGGCAGAATATGTATAATTTAAATATCCCTTTGTTTCCTTTAGCCCGTAAGCACTCCTGACGAGCCAATCCCGGCGAAACGCGCGTCGGGTGCACACAACAGGCAGGGACCTCTGGTTTCTATCTTTGAATTTCGTATCCAGTGACCTAAAATATCTATACCTTGTGGTTTTTTGAACAATGATGATTTGGCCACTTGTGGTGGTACGTTTGTGTTTGGCTAATTGAGCCAATCACTCAATAGGATACCCCTGCCTCTGTTCTCTTTGTATGTTTTGCGTGCAGACTTATGGCCTTATAAAGCCATTTAATGTTTAGATACTCATCATACCATTGTTACAATACCTTGAAGTGATCCTCAAAGGTCACTTATTGTATTGCTATACCGATTATATCCTCTGCCGCCTGCATACTAATTTCTCATTGTAGAATTGTTCTTATTATGTATTGTCAAATGAGCACTGTCTATTTTTGTTTATATGTTTGCCACTTTCAAATTGTGTTTAATAAAAGTTAAATCTTAATTTGGTCTCTGGGAGACACTAGTATTCTGATGTCCTCATTGGAATAATTGCATCCCGTCTGATTTATAGGGGGAAACTCTTTTGGTTTCTCATAGCTCTTTCATTATAACCTTTCAATTTCTTTACATTGATTGTTTTTCTTTCTGGTATTATTTGTTACGCTCTACCATTGAGGTAGTGATTCTCTATAGTGGTGGCTATAAATTACACCATATATATCCATACATTGATATCCCCTCAAAGGGCCATTATCTTCCCGATCTTAGCCTCCACATGATGTTGATTCCCTGATTGTAGTAACCCCACACATACAAATTAATTCCTTAATAGGGCATCAGGTGTCACAGAAAGCACATAAGGATAATAGTGTAACTCTGCCAAGTATCGCCTGGTCTCCTTGTAATGGGACCATGTATTGTGGCCGTACTTTGTATGGTAATACCAAGATAGTATAGACCACCTCTCTGGTCTTAAATCAGAGAAGTCAGATCATGAGTCTCAAAGTGCCATTGCACAAATCCAATACCCGCCCAATACAACTCTAAGGGTTATCCATTATCTGAGAGTATAGCTCGAATCGAGGTGTTCAATAAAAAGCGCTCAAGGTGCGTTTCGCTATACGGCTACTACAGCTTCATCAGTAGAAATTAAGTTTGTGTCCCATATGGCTTTTAAGCATTTATGTTGTACTGATTCCGGTGACCTCAATTAGGTCACCAATCATTGTGCGACTTGAAATTCCCATCAATTGCATATCTTCTACACCTCATTCATTCAATCGTGTGGCCTCCAAAAGACTAGACCAACCTTGATGCGATTATGGGTCGGCCAATAGGGTCTCGCCGCCTCATCACGTGTGGGTCTATGCTACACCCAGTTATGGCTGTCAGTTGGTATTGTATTTTTGCCAACCATCCTTCCAATGGATATGTTTTAACCACATGATCCCTCTAACTAGAAGCTGATTGGATGCGGGACCATCGGCTGCAGAGGCTTTCAAATCTGCATAGGAAGAAACACTACAAACGCAAAAACATCTTCCTCCAATGTATACCTGGGGAATATTAAATACAGTCATTTATTAAAGCTATTAGAATCGAGTACATAGTATTTGGGACTTAAAGTGACATTAAACACTCAGATTTTTTAACATAAACCAATTCTGTAATGTGTGATTTACTGTAATCCATGGTTATTTTCCTCCTCTTTGCTGCGCTTCCTTTTAAATCCGTATCTCTTCTCATACGGTGTAGCGATGTGTTAAAGTTTATTGTGGCAGTACCCATTTTTGGCCACAAGATGGAGACAATCACGATTAAAGATCCTGGACACTCGAACTACATGTCCCGGCATGCTTTGCGAAGAAACAGGAAGTGGGTGGGTTTGTGGAGACGCTGTACATCCTGCACCTCGTGGAGAACAGGCAGAGCGCGCCAGGGAGCAGAGGAGAGTGGATGCACACACAGAGAAGGAGAGACCAAAAGATAGGCCGGAGCGCAGACAGAGTGGATTGGGCCTTAGGATTGGGTCACCCAGCCTTGCGGGAGACAGACATCACCATCTATTATCCGAGTGCAGTGCTGAGGAGAGAAGACCCCTCGAGTAAGGAGTACCGCGGTCGATTGAAGCGGGGAGCAGGCGGTAAGCTGGCTGAGTCGCGGCTGATCGATAGAAGGCCAGACAACAGATCCGGTGGTCGGCGTCCCCAGTCAATATCGAGCGGAGAGACGTCCTGGGTCAACGGAACCTCAAGTTTGCGCTGGATGGGTGAGAGGCCCCCAAGGCCGTATGTGAATAAGAGCGTACGCTGCTGCTTTCTTTCTAAAACCCACAGGGCCCCAACTGACTAGTCGAAGACATCGATAAAGTAAACTCACTGGCCAGTTGAAAAGTACCCGGGTACCCTACACACACAACCACATACCACTTCACGTTCTGGGACTTAACCTGTGCAGGACTCAGTTTCCTTTTTTCCTATCCATACAAGGGGGCAAAGTTAAAGTTACATTCTGAACATTTTTCCTTTTTTGTTCCCGCTGCGCGTTTACCGTGATACGAGAACTGTGTATTTTATTGTGTCCCGCTACGCGTTTTTTTCTCGAATTTCGTATCTTTTAATTTTCTGCTCGGTCGGGGTTTTTCCGAAAATACGAAGCCCTCGTGTTTTCGTTTCTTTTACCGCTACGCGTTTATCGTGTTACGAAAGTACTGTAAATCTTCCTGCATATACCGTGTCTTAAGAGCTGCAAACCTTTTAGTAAACCTTTTAAAATATAAAACTGTTCAGCGTGTTGGAGTATATTTATTCCCTAGTGCGGGGAGACTGACCCGTGGTTCATTTTCAGCGGCTCCTCCGGGAGTGAGCGCTACACGTGGGGGCTCGTCCGGGATTCAGTCTCTGGAAAAAACCGCATCTAAAGGGTTAAATATGGATCCAGACACTGCTGCCGAATGGTGTGGGGAGCACAGTAGTCAGTTAGCATGTTGCATAGTCATGGATATTCCTGCAGACACTTGGGCCGAAGACCAGATTCGCCAGGCCGTGGCCACGCTAGCACCAGATCATCGGGGTTAATTCTGGACATTAAGAAAAACCCAGATACCTCTCACACGCATGTTCTTCTCGAATGGAGAAAAGGTATTCCAGCATGTTTTCGGGGCGCGAGCGTGAAGCTGACCGATGAGGTGGAAGTCCAACTGATTCAGCCAAGTGCGCCACGTGGCGAAGCCGAAAGTGTTCCCGCGCCCAGTCCGTTGGCCATGATCGGGCCTGAATTTATCGTGGCTATTGGAGATTTGCTGGCTAAATGTCAGAAAACAAGCCCTCCTCACACTAATTTCGGTTATCGACGGTTAAGGAACTTTACAGGAAATGTACCAACTCCGGCGGGAGAAGAAACCTTTGAGGAATGGGTGGAACAGGCGATGCAGGCACTGGATGAGGGACGTCCCTGAGGCCCAGAAAAAGCAAAGGATCACCGAGAGTTTAAAGGGACCTGCGTCAGAAGCGGTGAGAAACCTAAAACTGAGTAGGAAAGATTGTACTGCTTTGGATTATCTGAACGTTCTTGAAGAAGTGTTTGGGCGAACAGAAAAGGCAGCGGAACTAGTATATCAGTACGAACACACCTATCAGAAGAGAGGTGAGAGAATGATTGATTACATGGGGCGCTTGGATAAGATTCTGCACCAAATACTCCTCAAGAAAGGGGCCAAACCGGCTGACGTAGACAAGATACGAATAAAGCAGATCCTGAGGGGCTCTCAACCGTTAGATCCGGTGATGATGCAGCTGAGAAGCAGAGCAGTTAATCAAGAGTTGAAGTACCTGGAACTGATCCGAGTGGTACGAGAGGAGGAGGCTCTGCTGGAAGAGAAATCCTTCAGGCGGGGAGAAAGGGCTTATGCACAACCTGCAAGATATAACGACGGTCTGCAGCCTGAAAACGACTCGTTAGACACCTATGGATCTGACCTGGATGAACAGGAGCAGTTAGTCGGTTTTAAATTCATCGAAAAGGCTGCTAAAGAATCGAACTCTTCTGAACGAAGCGAGTTGTTCAAGACTGTAAAGAAGGTACAGGAAGCTCAAACTGAACTGCAGAAAGCGCACGCTGAACTGTGCAGGGTGTTGATGAAGGTGACCGAGATGCAGGGGGAAATGCAAAAGTTCCTAACAGGTATGCAGACGACTGAAGTTGCCGTGGCGTCTGGTTCAAATCTCTTATTAGAACCTCAACAAGCAACCGTGTCTCCACTTTCGAGGAAGAGATGTTTCGGTTGTGGAGAAATGGGCCATTTCCGTGCGCAGTGTAAAGGCCGGAAGCCTGAGAAGGATAAAGTTGAGTGGCTGCTGAAAGCCCTAGAGGGACTGTTATCTACTCCACCAGCGGGAAACGCCAGAGGGCACCAGTAAAGGAGCAACCTAGGTGCCCAGAAGTTGAATCTCGCTCCAAGAACCAATTTAAAACTAAGAGGGCAAGAGGGCCCAAAGTCAAGCCAACTGCTGAGCCTGCCAGAATGGAAAGAGTCACTCCCTTAGCGTCCGGGTCTACGTCATGGGGAAGCAATGCACACCCAAAACCTGCACGGGCCAAGAAAAAGGCCAGGGTCCAGCAAACTGGGTCTAAGCGTCCGGATACCTCCACCAAGTTTCCTGACCAGCTGATAGGTCCTCTCCGATTGTGCCAATCCAAGTGGAGGGAGTCTACACCAAAGCTCTGTTAGATTCAGGGGCTCAAGTGACTTTGATTTATAAAGACTTCTATGAGAAACACTTAAAGCACATTCCTCTGCAAGAATTGAAGGATTTGGAAATATGGGGTATCGGCACTGAGAAACTCCCTTATGACGGGTATCTGCAAGTAAGGTTGGAGATCGGATCTGAAGTCATCGGACAGTCCGAGGCTGTGACGCCTTGGCCATTGTGTGCCCCCGACCCTCGGGTGCAAACAGAAGCTCTCTGATAGTGGGGACAAATACGGACCTAGTGCGGCGTCTCCTGACCCCCATCGTAGTGGAAGAAGGGTCAACTCAAGGAGTGCACCCCATGTTACGACCGGTCTATCAGAGGATGGTTGAAGAACGGAAAGCACCTGCTGAGGTGGGAAGACTGTGGAGACTGGGTGGGACAGAGAAGGTTCTGCAAGCAGGAGAAGTAGCGAGCTTCCGGGTTTCAGTCAAGTTGAACGGATCGCAACCAGGTCCCTATGTGGTGCTGGGAACCGATGTCAGTCATGGGAGTGAAACCGGAGTCGAAGTAATTCCTGAAATAATCTCCACAAAAGCCTTGAAGAGAACACGAGGAAGAGTCTCGGTCAGTGTGTGCAATGTGACAGATTCTCCAGTAGTCCTTAAAGCACGAATGCCTATCGGGCAAGTAGAGTCTGCTACACCCCTCTCCACCGATTTAGGAGGGGGAGTGGATAAAGAGATTTCGGATGAAAGATTCTACCCTAAAGACGCCCCCATTTCACCTGAGTGGAAGAAACGTCTTCAGTCTCAAGTTCTAAAGTGGAAAGAATTATTCTCGAAAGATGAGTTCGATGTGGGCCTGGCTAAGAGTACGGAACACCGCATTCGGTTGCAAGAAGACAAGCCGTTTCGTGAAAGGTCAAGGCGAGTTCCGCTGGGAGACTTGGATGATCTGCGAGAACAGCTAAATGAGTTGCAGAGAACCAATGTGATTCAAGAGTCCAGGAGCCCATATGCATCTCCAATAGTGCTGGTCAGGAAGAAGAATGGTTCTGTCCGCTTGTGCATAGACTATCGCACCCTGAACCGAAGAACCATCCCCGACCAATACGCCACTCCTCGGATTGAAGATGCCTTACAGTGTTTGTCTGGAGCAAAGTGGTTCAGTGTGTTAGACCTGCGAAGCGGATATCATCAGATACCGATGCACCCTGAAGACAAAGAGAAAACTGCGTTCATTTGTCCACTGGGGTTCTTTGAGTTCAATAGAATGCCTCAAGGTCTGACGGGAGCTCCAGCCACGTTCCAACGGTTGATGGAGAAGACAGTCGGGGATATGAATCTAATCGAAGTGTTAGTGTACCTGGATGACATAATTGTGTTCGGGAAGACTCTGGAAGAGCATGAGCAACGTTTGGAGAAGGTCTTGAAGAGGCTCCATGAAGAGGGGTTGAAATTGTCTCTGGAGAAATGCCAGTTCTGTTTACCGTCAGTCACATATCTGGGACACGTGGTCTCGGCAGAAGGTGTTTCGACAGATCCTCGAAAGTTGGAGGCCGTAGCTTCTTGGCCTAGACCTCGAAACGTCACTGAACTTAGATCTTTCTTGGGATTCTGCTCATACTATCGAAGATTTGTGGGAGGATTCGCAAAGATAGCTCAGCCGCTGAACAAACTCCTACAGAAAGAAACCACCGAAGAAGGCTGTAAGGTCTCTGATCGAAACCCCTCCGCTCCGGGACCAAGGAAAGCTAAAGAGTCCATACAAGGTGAATGGACTAGTCAATGTGAAGGTGCGTTTGTGAAGCTGAAAGAGAATCTAACCCGAGCTCCTGTTCTGGCCTACGCGGACCCTCACAAGCCGTATGAACTACATGTGGATGCCAGCCGAGAAGGTCTGGGAGGAGTCCTATATCAGGAGTATGATGGATTGCTGAGGCCTGTAGCGTACGTGAGCCGGAGCCTTGCGCCTTCTGAGAAGAACTATCCTACTCACAAACTGGAGTTCCTAGCCTTGAAGTGGGCAGTGGTGGACAAGTTGAAAGACTATCTGTATGGAGCTGAGTTCGTGATCAAGACGGATAATAATCCTCTCACCTATATCCTTACTACTGCAAAACTGGACGCAACGGGACATCGGTGGTTGGCCGCTCTGTCAGGGTTTCGGTTCAGCCTGAAGTATCGCCCTGGGGTGAACAATCGAGATGCTGATGCTTTGTCGAGAAGACCCTACACTACAGAATGGACTCAGGTGACTCCAGACGGGGTGCAAGCTTTGTGTCAAGGAACAGAACGCCGGGTCAAGGGAGGAGTTGAAGCGGAGGCCATAGGAGTCATGGCCGCGGCTGTTCCTGAGTTCTACTGTAACCCTTCGCAATTGAGGGATGAAAATCTACCTACCTTTTCCAAGCAGGACCTGAAAGCGGATCAAGCTAGAGACCCTTTGATTGCATTGACCATAAAGGCCCTGACTGCAAACCAGCGAGAGATTCTGTTAACCAATTCCCCGGATGGAGCCAGATTGGTTTACAAAGAGTGGGAGCGGTTGAAGATGTTGGATGGGGTGGTCTACCGAAGGGGCCCCTCGACCAATTCCGAAGAGATTCAACAGTTATTTCTCCCCACTAAAACAGGGAGAGTGTGTGTTGCGATCATTACATGATGAGCATGGACATTTGGGTGCTGAGAGAACTTTTAAGTTGGTGCGAGATAGGTTTTATTGGCCTTGCATGAGGGCTGAAGTTGAGAGTTATTGCCATTCCTGTCTGAGGTGCATTCAGAGGAAAACTCTACCAACCCGAGCTGCTCCAATGAGCCATCTACAGAGTCAGGGACCCATGGATTTGGTGTGCATTGACTTCCTGTGCTTAGAGCCGGATGCTAGTGGGCAAGGGAACATTCTGATAGTGACTGATCATTTCACCCGTTATGCCCAAGCTTTTTCTACAAAAGACCAACGCGCTCCGACAGTGGCGAAGGTGCTGATGGAAAAGTTCTTTGTTCATTACGGCCTGCCAAGAAGAATACACTCTGATCAGGGAAGAGACTTTGAAAGTAGATTGGTCGGGCAATTGCTGGAGTTGTTGGGAATTCAAAAGACTCGAACTACGCCATACCACCCTCAAGGTGATGCTCAGCCTGAAAGGTTTAATCGCACGCTGCTAAACATGCTGGGGACCTTGTCTAATGTAGAGAAGCAGAGTTGGAGTCGTCATATAGCTACTCTGGTGCATGCATATAACAGTACGGAGAGTGATGCAACAGGATATTCACCGTACCGTCTTATGTTCGGAAGAGAAGCTCGACTGCCGGTTGATTTGGCATTTGGGTTATCTCTAGACCAGACGTCGGTAGCTTCTCATAGAAACTATGTGGATAGACTTCGGAAGAATCTGGCTTCTGCGTTTGAACAGGCCCGTTTGACTTCAGGTAACAGGGAGCAAAGGAACAAGAAGAACTATGATTTGAAGGTTCGAATACAGGATCTACAACCCGGTGATAGGGTTCTGTTGAAGAATTTGGGTGCTGCTGCGAGACACAAGCTGGCGGATAGATGGAGTTCTCAGGTTTACATTGTTTGCAAACAACTGCCAGGTCTGCCGGTGTATCAGATTCGCCCTGATGGAAAGGCTGGTCCCCTCAAGAATTGGCACCGAAATCACTTGTTACCTTTGAGAGAGGCTGTGAGGATACCAGTGGAAAACGAACTTCCTCCGGCGAATCCGCATGCTCCACGTGTTCCTCCTGTTCACTCGGTCTCAACAGACTCGGGTTGTTGGAGAGAGCGAAAGAGACAGCGACGAAGAGAGTTTCTGTTTAGATTGGATACGCTCACCAGAACCTGAAGAGGTCGTCCCAGTTCCTTGTCAGTGGGAAAGTAACTTGAGGGCTGAAGCTCCTGAATTTCAGTGGGAATTCCCCGAAAATATGGAACTCCCTGAAACCCTTGAACTTCCGTTAAGGGTCCCGGATACTGTTAGAGACCCTGTAGCTCCTGAAGACGAGCCTTACGATTATAGTTCTATGCCTTCCCTGGAGGGATCGTACTCGGAGGAAGTGTCTGCTCCAGTGGCCGACATAAGGACTGAGCCTATACCTATAGTACTTCCACCTGAAGAGGAACGGAGGAGCCTGAACAGAAACGCTCTATTCGACCGCCCCAGCGACTTACCTATGACTCACCCGGACATAGCACTGAAGAGGCCATCACCACTGTGCAGAGATTGCCCGAAGTGTCTGCTATGTTAGCTGAGGTAGCCCAGAACATGAGTCAGCTTGAGAAAGTGTTTCTAACCCACTGCATGTATGCTGCTGAACCTGTATATGCTGTATAAACTGTGTGCATATTGTAAAAGGATAATGTAACTGTTGTACCTCCTTGGAGAGACCCAAGAGTTCTAGGAGGGGGAGAGTGTAGCGATGTGTTAAAGTTTACTGTGGCAGTACCCATTTTTGGCCACAAGATGGAGACAATCACGATTAAAGATCCTGGACACTCGAACTACATGTCCCGGCATGCTTTGCGAAGAAACAGGAAGTGGGTGGGTTTGTGGAGACGCTGTACATCCTGCACCTCGTGGAGAACAGGCAGAGCGCGCCAGGGAGCAGAGGAGAGTGGATGCACACACAGAGAAGGAGAGACCAAAAGATAGGCCGGAGCGCAGACAGAGTGGATTGGGCCTTAGGATTGGGTCACCCAGCCTTGCGGGAGACAGACATCACCATCTATTATTCCGAGTGCAGTGCTGAGGAGAGAAGACCCCTCGAGTAAGGAGTACCGCGGTCGATTGAAGCGGGGAGCAGGCGGTAAGCTGGCTGAGTCGCGGCTGATCGACAGAAGGCCAGACAACAGATCCGGTGGTCGGCGTCCCCAGTCAATATCGAGCGGAGAGACGTCCTGGGTCAGCGGAATCTCAAGCTTGCGCTGGATGGGTGAGAGGCCCCCAAGGCCGTATGTGAATAAGAGCGTTACTGCTGTGCTTTCTTTCTAAAACCCACAGGGCCCCAACTGACTAGTCGAAGACATCGATAAAGTAAACTCACTGGCCAGTTGAAAAGTACCCGGGTACCCTACACACACAACCACATACCACTTCACGTTCTGGGACTTAACCTGTGCAGGACTCAGTTTCCTTTTTCCTATCCATACAAGGGGGCAAAGTTAAAGTTACATTCTGAACATTTTTCCTTTTTTTGTTCCCGCTGCGCGTTTACCGTGATACGAGAACTGTGTATTTTATTGTGTCCCGCTACGCGTTTTTTCCTCGAATTTCGTATCTTTTAATTTTCTGCTCGGTCGGGGTTTTTCCGAAAATACGAAGCCCTCGTGTTTTCGTTTCTTTTACCGCTACGCGTTTATCGTGTTACGAAAGTACTGTAAATCTTCCTGCATATACCGTGTCTTAAGAGCTGCAAACCTTTTAGTAAACCTTTTAAAATATAAAACTGTTCAGCGTGTTGGAGTATATTTATTCCCTAGTGCGGGGAGACTGACCCGTGGTTCATTTTCAGCGGCTCCTCCGGGAGTGAGCGCTACACAGGGGGAGAACTTCCTTTTGCAGCTGGCTGCCACTTCCTGTAATACTGAGCCTGTTCAATACCTCAGCATGCTGCTGAATTGCTACAGCGCAGCAAATTCAGTTTGCTGCAGCAGTGTGTTGAACCCTTTGGATGCGAAATTTGAATCCAAAATGGCCGACAATTTCTTAAATGAAAAATTCAGATGTTTTCGGATCATTCGGACAAAAAAATAATAAAGAAAGCAGTCAGCACAATTTCCGTTTTTGTACGCACACACCACAAATGATAGTTTTTAATGAATAAACGTTATGTTTACTTCTGAAACAATATATAAATTGAGCTGTAATATATGTCTATGTGCAGGGGAAATAATAAATAAATATTTTGTGCTTTGTGAACAAAAACCTCAAAATAACATTGCTGTAGGGAATTATTACTTGCTTCGAGGCGGCGGCCATCTTGCTGTAGGGCATTGTTACTGGCTTCATGCGGCGGCCATCTTTAATACGTCACACGAAGCATCTCCTCGGGTCGCTGCAAGTGCTAGGTTAGCACTGCTGAGCGCTGAGCGGTTGAACGACGTTCAATGCAAGTTGCTAACTTAGCACTTGCAGCGGCTGAGGTATTGAACAGGCCTCAGGCTGCCACTTCCTGTAATACCGGCTCAGGTTGCAAACCTATACACAGACACCATGTATCCATTCCAGAACAAGGCAGTCTGCTGAAACAGGAAATTCTCCCCTAGCATGAGAAGAGATAAGGATTTAAAAGGAAGAGCAGCAAAGAGAAGGAAAACTACCACAGATTACAGTAAATCACACATTACAGTATTGTTTTATGTTAAAAAATCTGAAAGTTTAATGTCACTTTAAGTCTTATTTACGTATTTGAACTGTTCATCTGAGTGTTTGTATGTAGGTAATGAGGTAGTTTTACAATCATGATTATGTACCTATAAATGGGTCAAAAATGAAACCCTCATTTAGACCCCGAGGTGTTACTGTATTCAGCCGGTGTATCCATATACATTCTCTTTTTCTCAGGTATAAATCATAATCACCCCCTCGCGGTGAAAGTTGAACCTTTTCGATATGGCAGAATTTTAAATTATCCCACAAGACACGGAGGCTCATATTATGCCACAAGATACGGAGGCTCATATTATGCCACAAGATACGGAGGCTCATATTATCCCACAAGACACGGAGGCTCATATTATCCCACAAGACACAGAGGCTCATATTATGCCACAAGATACGGAGGCTCATATTATGCCACAAGACACGGAGGCTCATATTATGCCACAAGACACGGAGGCTCATATTATGCCACAAGACACGGAGGCTCATATTATCCCACAAGATACGGAGGCTCAGATTATCCCACAAGACACGGAGGCTCATATTATGCCACAAGATACGGAGGCTCATATTATGCCACAAGATACGGAGGCTCTTATTATCCCACAAGATACGGAGGCTCATATTATGCCACAAGATACGGAGGCTCATATTATGCCACAAGATACGGAGGCTCATATTATGCCACAAGATACGGAGGCTCATATTATGCCACAAGATACGGAGGCTCATATTATGCCACAAGATACGGAGGCTCATATTATGCCACAAGATACGGAGGCTCATATTATGCCACAAGATACGGAGGCTCATATTATGCCACAAGACACGGAGGCTCATATTATGCCACAAGACACAGAGGCTCAGATTATGCCACAAGACACGGAGGCTCAGATTATCCCACAAGACACGGAGGCTCATATTATCCCACAAGACACGGAGACTCATATTATCCCACAAGACACGGAGGCTCATATTATGCCACAAGACACGGAGGCTCATATTATGCCACAAGACACGGAGGCTCATATTATGCCACAAGACACAGAGGCTCATATTATCCCACAAGATACGGAGGCTCAGATTATGCCACATGACACGGAGGCTCATATTATGCCACAAGACACGGAGGCTCATATTATCCCACAAGACATGGAGGCTCATATTATGCAACAAAACACGGAGGCTCAGATTATCCCACAAGACACGGAGGCTCATATTATCCCACAAGACACGGAGGCTCAGATTATCCCACAAGACACGGAGGCTCATATTATCCCACAAGACACGGAGACTCATATTATCCCACAAGACACGGAGGCTCATATTATGCCACAAGACACGGAGGCTCATATTATGCCACAAGACACAGAGGCTCATATTATCCCACAAGATACGGAGACTCATATTATGCCACATGACACGGAGGCTCATATTATCCCACAAGACATGGAGGCTCATATTATGCAACAAAACACGGAGGCTCAGATTATCCCACAAGACACAGAGACTCATATTATCCCACAAGACACGGAGGCTCATATTATCCCACAAGACACGGAGGCTCATATTATCCCACAAGACACGGAGACTCATATTATCCCACAAGACACGGAGGCTCATATTATCCCACAAGACACGGAGGCTCATATTATCCCACAAGACACGGAGACTCATATTATCCCACAAGACACGGAGGCTCATATTATGCCACAAGACACTGAGGCTCATATTATGCCACAAGATACGGAGGCTCAGATTATCCCACAAGACACGGAGGCTCATATTATGCCACAAAACACGGAGGCTCATATTATACCACAAGACACGGAGGCTCATATTATCCCACAAGACACGGAGGCTCATATTATGCCACAAGACACGGAGACTCATATTATCCCACAAGACACGGAGGCTCATATTATCCCACAAGACACGGAGGCTCATATTATCCCACAAGACACGGAGGCTCATATTATCCCACAAGACACGGAGGCGAGTATTATCCCACAAGACACGGAGGCTCATATTATCCCACAAGACACGGAGGCTCATATTATCCCACAAGACACGGAGACTCATATTATCCCACAAGACACGGAGGCTCATATTATCCCACAAGACACGGAGGCTCATATTATCCCACAAGACACGGAGACTCATATTATCCCACAAGACACGGAGGCTCGTATTATGCCACAAGACACTGAGGCTCATATTATGCCACAAGATACGGAGGCTCAGATTATCCCACAAGACACGGAGGCTCATATTATGCCACAAAACACGGAGGCTCATATTATACCACAAGACACGGAGGCTCATATTATCCCACAAGACACGGAGGCTCATATTATGCCACAAGATACGGAGGCTCATATTATGACACAAGACACGGAGGCTCTTATTATGCCACAAGACACGGAGGCTCAGATTATGCCACAAGACACGGAGGCTCAGATTATCCCACAAGACACGGAGGCTCATATTATCCCACAAGACACGGAGACTCATATTATCCCACAAGACACGGAGGCTCATATTATGCCACAAGACACGGAGGCTCATATTATGCCACAAGACACAGAGGCTCAGATTCCCCACAAGACACGGAGGCTCATATTATCCCACAAGACATGGAGGCTCATATTATGCAACAAAACACGGAGGCTCAGATTATCCCACAAGACACGGAGGCTCATATTATGCCACAAAACACGGAGGCTCATATTATACCACAAGACACGGAGGCTCATATTATGCCACAAGACACAGAGACTCATATTATCCCACAAGAACACGGAGGCTCATATTATCCCACAAGACACGGAGGCTCATATTATCCCACAGACACGGAGACTCATATTATCCCACAAGACACGGAGGCTCATATTATCCCACAAGACACGGAGGCTCATATTATCCCACAAGACACGGAGACTCATATTATCCCACAAGACACGGAGGCTCATATTATGCCACAAGACACTGAGGCTCATATTATGCCACAAGATACGGAGGCTCAGATTATCCCACAAGACACGGAGGCTCATATTATGCCACAAAACACGGAGGCTCATATTATACCACAAGACACGGAGGCTCATATTATCCCACAAGACACGGAGGCTCATATTATGCCACAAGACACGGACGACTCATATTATCCCACAAGACACGGAGACTCATATTATCCCACAAGACACGGAGGCTCATATTATGCCACAAGACACGGAGGCTCATATTATGCCACAAGACACGGAGGCTCATATTATGCCACAAGACACAGAGGCTCATATTATCCCACAAGACACGGAGGCTCAGATTATCCCACAAGACACGGAGGCTCATATTATGCCACAAGACACGGAGGCTTATTATGCCACAAGATACGGAGGCTCAGATTATCCCACAAGACACGGAGGCTCATATTATGCCACAAAACACGGAGGCTCATATTATACCACAAGACACGGAGGCTCATATTATCCCACAAGACACGGAAGGCTCATATTATGCCACAAGACACGGAGACTCATATTATCCCACAAGACACGGAGACTCATATTATCCCACAAGACACGGAGACTCATATTATCCCACAAGACACGGAGGCTCATATTATGCCACAAGACACGGAGGCTCATATTATGCCACAAGACACGGAGGCTCATATTATGCCACAAGACACAGAGGCTCATATTATCCCACAAGACACGGAGGCTCAGATTATCCCACAAGACACGGAGGCTCATATTATGCCACAAGACACGGAGGCTCATATTATGCCACAAGACACGGAGGCTCATATTATCCCACAAGACACAGAGGCTCATATTATCCCACAAGACACGGAGGCTCATATTATCCCACAAGACACGGAGGCTCATATTATCCCACAAGACACGGAGGCTCATATTATGCCACAAGATACGGAGGCTCATATTATCCCACAAGACACGGAGGCTCATATTATCCCACAAGACACAGAGGCTCATATTATCCCACAAGACACAGAGGCTCATATTATCCCACAAGACACGGAGGCTCATATTATGCCACAAGACACGGAGGCTCATATTATCCCACAAGACACAGAGGCTCATATTATCCACAAGAACAGAGGCTCATATTATCCCACAAGACACGGAGACCATAATTATGCCACAAGACACAGAGGCTCATATTATCCACAAGACACAGAGGCTCATATTATGCCACAAGATACGGAGGCTCATATTATCCCACAAGACACAGAGGCTCATATTATCCCACAAGACACGGAGGCTCATATTATGCCACAAGACACAGAGGCTCATATTATCCCACAAGACACAGAGGCTCATATTATCCCACAAGACACGGAGGCTCATATTATGCCACAAGACACGGAGGCTCATATTATGCCACAAGACACGGAGGCTCATATTATGCCACAAGACACGGAGGCTCATATTATGCCACAAGACACGGAGGCTCATATTATGCCACAAGACACGGAGGCTCATATTATGCCACAAGACACGGAGGCTCATATTATCCCACAAGATACGGAGGCTCAGATTATCCCACAAGACACGGAGGCTCATATTATGCCACAAGATACGGAGGCTCATATTATCCCACAAGACACAGAGGCTCATATTATCCCACAAGACACGGAGGCTCATATTATGCCACAAGAATACGGAGGCTCATATTATCCCACAAGACACAGAGGCTCATATTATCCCACAAGACACGGAGGCTCATATTATGCCACAAGACACAGAGGCTCATATTATCCCACAAGACACAGAGGCTCATATTATCCCACAAGACACGGAGGCTCATATTATGCCACAAGACACGGAGGCTCATATTATGCCACAAGACACGGAGGCTCATATTATGCCACAAGACACGGAGGCTCATATTATCCCACAAGATACGGAGGCTCAGATTATCCCACAAGACATGGAGGCTCAGATTATCCCACAAGACACGGAGGCTCATATTATGCCACAAAACACGGAGCCTCATATTATCCCACAAGATACGGAGGCTCGGATTATCCCACAAGACACGGAGGCTCATATTATGCCACAAGACACGGAGGCTCATATTATGCCACAAGACACTGAGGCTCATATTATGCCACAAGACACGGAGGCTCATATTATGCCACAAGCCACGGAGGTGAGTATTATGCCACAAGACGCGGAGGCTCATATTATCCCACAAGACACGGAGGCTCATATTATCCCACAAGACACGGAGGCTCATATTATGCCACAAGACACGGAGGCTCATATTATCCCACAAGACACGGAGGCTCATATTATGCCACAAGACACGGAGACTCATATTATGCCACAAGACACAGAGGCTCATATTATCCCACAAGACACTGAGGCTCATATTATGCCACAAGACACGGAGGCTCATATTATCCCACAAGACACAGAGGCTCATATTATCCCACAAGATACGGAGGCTCATATTATCCCACAAGACACGGAGGCTCAGTTTATCCCACAAGACACTGAGGCTCATATTATGCCACAAGACACGGAGGATCGGATTATCCTACAAGACACGGAGGCTCATATTATGCCACAAGACACGGAGGCTCATATTATCCCACAAGATACGGAGGCTCATATTATCCCACAAGATACGGAGGCTCATATTATGCCACAAGACACGGAGGCTCATATTATCCCACAAGATATGGAGGCTCATATTATGCCACAAGACACGGCGGCTCATATTATCCCACAAGATACGGAGGCTTATATTATGCCACAAGACACAGAGGCTCATATTATGCCACAAGACACGGAGGCTCATATTATGCCACAAGACACAGAGGCTCATATTATGCCACAAAACACGGAGGCTCATATTATGCCACAAGACAGGGAGGCTCATATTATGCCAGAAGACAGGGAGGCTCATATTATGCCACAAGACAGGGAGGCTCATACTATCCCACAAGACATGGAGGCTCATATTATCCCACAAGACACGGAGGCTCATATTATCCCACAAGACACAGAGGCTCATATTATGCCACAAGACATGGAGGCTCATATTATGCCACAAGACACTGAGGCTCATATTATACCACAAGACACGGAGGCTCATATTATGCCAAAAGACACGGAGGCTCCTTTTATCCCACAAGACACAGAGGCTCATATTATCCCACAGAATACGGAGGCTCATATTATGCCACAAGACACGGAGGCTCATATTATCCCACAAGATACGGAGGCTCATATTATGCCACAAGACACGGAGCCTCATATTATCCCACAAGACACGGAGGCTCAGATTATCCCACAAAACACTGAGGCTCATATTATGCCACAAGACACGGAGCCTCATATTATCCTAAAAGATACGGAGGCTCATATTATGCCACAAGACACGGAGCCTCATATTATCCCACAAGATACGGATGCTCGGATTATCCTACAAGACACTGAGGCTCATATTATGCCACAAGACACGGAGGCTCATATTATCCCACAAGACACAGAGGCTCATATTATCCCACAAGACACGGAGGCTCATATTATCCCACAAACACGGAGGCTCATATTATGCCACAAAACACGGAGGCTCTTATTATGCCACAAGACACGGAGGCTCTTATTATGCCACAAGACACGGAGCCTCATATTATCCCACAAGATACGGAGGCTCATATTATCCTAACTCCCTCTGACACGGCCTCCGTTGCTGCTCTCTCACATGGCGGTCTACATTTGAGCCATACCCCCAGACCGGGTGAGAGAAATGGTGGCGGGGTCGGACTCCTGCTCTCTCCCACCTGCACCTACCAGCATCTCCCTCCACCCCCATCCCTCTCCTTCTCCTCCTTCGAGACACACTGCATCCGCCTGTTCTCTCCTCTGGCTCTCAGGGTGGCGTCATCTACCGCCCACCGGGACCAACCTCCCAGTTCTTTGACCACTTTGCTACCTGGCTTTCTCACTTCCTGTCTTCTAATCTTCCATGCCTAATTCTCGGGGACTTCAACATTCCCATTGACGATCCTTCCGCTCCTGCTGCCTCCAAACTTCTTTCACTCACGTCCTCCCTTGGACTCACACAATCCTCCCTCCTCCCTACCCACCGCGATGGTCACGCTATTGACCTTGTCTTTTCCAACCTCTGCTCCATTTCTGAGTTCAACTGTCGCCCTTTCCCCATCTCTGACCATCACCTTCTCTCTTTCAACCTATCTGGACTTCCTAAACACCCTGCTCCCCCACCCCGCACACACACTCGCTGAAATCTACATGCTGTGGACCCCCATCAATTCTCCAACCTACTTCACCACCTCCCTCACACCTCCTCCTTCACCTGCCCTGATGCTGCCACTAATCACTACAACACTACGCTTATCTCTGCTCTAGACACTCTTGCTCCTCTTCGACTCTGTAAGGCCCCACGCCGCCAGCTTCAGCCCTGGCACACCCTCCAGACTCGCTACCTGCAAAGATGCTCCCGCACCGCAGAGCGTGCCTGGAGGAAATCCCGCTCTGAAGCTGATTTTGTTCATTTCAAGTTTATTCTCCGGTCATACACCTCTGCCCTCCACTTGGCCAAACAATCCTTCTTCTCATCTCTTATATCTACGCTGTCCTCCAACCCTAAACGGCTCTGGTCCACCTTCGACACCCTCCTCCACCCACCTGCACCTCCCCCCTCAGCTGCCTTCAGCGCTCAAGACCTGGCAGACTACTTCCTCAGTAAAACTCTAACTATCAGAAGCAACATCCCAACACAAGATAGTTATCTGCCACCTCCACTCCCACAGGTCCCCTCTGCCACCCTCTGCCGCTTCCTCCCAGCCACTGAGGAGGAAGTCAATTCCTTATTGTCCTCCTCACATCTCACCACGTGCCCGCTCGACCCCATTCCCTCACATCTAATTCCTCCCCTCTCCTCCTCCCTCACCCCTGCTCTCACACACATCTTCAACCTATCTCTCTCCACTGGCTCCTTTCCATCCACCTTCAAACACGCGCTAGTTACCCCTTTACTAAAGGAACCATCCCTAGATCCCAACTCTCCATCCAATTACCACCCTGTATCCCTGCTTCCCTTTACCTCTAAGCTCTTAGAAAAACTAGTCTTCAACCGCCTCTCCCTCTTCCTGTCCTCCAATTCCCTACTTGACCCCCTGCAATCTGGCTTCCGTCCCCTACACTCAACTGAAACTGCCCTCACCAAAGTCACCAACGACCTCCTAACTGCTAAAAAACACGGCCACTATTCTATTCTCATCCTGCTTGACCTCTCGGCTGCTTTTGAAACTGTTGACCACCCCCTCCTTCTACAGACCCTCAACTCTCTGGGTCTCGGTGACACTGCACTTGCTTGGGTTGACTCTTATTTATCCAACAGGTCCTTAGAAACATAGAAAAATAGAAAAATGTCGGCAGATAAGAACCTTTCAGCCCATCTAGTCTGCCCAATTACATGGATACTTTACCTGGATTTATCTTTTGTTTAGGATAGCCTTATGCCTATCCCATGCTTGCTTAAATTCAATTACTGTTTTGGCCTCTACCACTTCAACTGGAAGGCTGTTCCATGTATCCACCACCCTCTCAGTAAAATAATGCTTCCTGATGTTACTTTTAAACCTTTGCCCCTCTAATCTAAGACTATGTCCTCTTGTTTTGCTACTTTGTTTCCTTTTAAATATACTCCCTTCCTCTACCTTGTGAATTCCCTTTACGTATTTAAATGTTTCTATCATATCTCCTCTGTCTCGTCTTTTTTCCAAGCTGTACATGTTAAGATCATTAAGCCTTTCCTGGTAACTTTTCTCCTTCAAGCCGTACACCATTTTAGTAGCCCTTCTCTGAACTCTCTCTAAGATGTCTATATCCTTCTGGAGATACGGTCTCCAGTACTGCACACAGTACTCCAAGTGAGGTCTCACCAGTGCTCTGTACAGTGGCATGAGCACTTCCCTTTTCCTACTGCTAATACCTCTCCCTATACAACCAAGCATTCTGCCAGCATTTCCTGCTGCTCTATTACATTGACTACTTACCCTTAGATCCTCTGAAATAATGACCCCTAAATCCCTTTCCTCAGATGTTGAGGTTATGACTGTATCAAATATTCTATATTCAGCCCTTGGGTTTTTACGTCCCAGGTGCATTATCTTGCACTTATCCATATTAAAACTCAATTGCCACAGCTCCGACCATTTTTTTAGTTTACCTAAATCATTTGTCATTTGGCTGATCCCTCCAGGAACGTCAACCCTGTTGCAAATCTTTGTGTCATCAGCAAAAAGACATACTTTACCATTAATACCTTCTGCAATATCACTAATAAAAATATTAAATAGAATGGGTCCAAGTACTGACCCCTGAGGTACCCCACTGGTAACAAGACCTTGCGCCGAATAAACTCCATTTACCACAACCCTCTGTTGTCTGTCACTCAGCCACTGCCTAATCCATTCAACAATATTGGAATCCAAACTCAAAGATTGCAATTTATTGATAAGCCTTCTATGCGGAACAGTATCAAAAGCCTTACTGAAATCTAAATAAGCAATGTCTACTGCACCACCTGTGTCTATTATTTTTGTTACCCAATCAAAAAAATCAATAAGATTAGTTTGGCATGATCTCCCTGAGGTAAACCCATGTTGTTTCTGTTCCTGTAATCTATGTGTTTTTAGATGTTCAACAATCCTTTCCTTTAACATGGTTTCCATTAATTTCCCCACTACTGACGTAAGACTAACTGGCCTATAGTTCCCCGATTCCTCCCGACTACCCTTCTTGTAAATTGGCACAACATTTGCTAATTTCCAGTCTTCTGGGACGACTCCCGTTAACAAGGATTGGTTATCGGTTTTGCTATTACATCACTGAGCTCTTTTAATAATTTAGGGTGGATCCCATCAGGCCCCATTGACTTATTTGTCTTTACTTTAGACAGCTGCTATAGAACCTCCTCCTCTGTAAACTCATATGTAAATGTCTCTTTAGTGTTCTCTCCTAACTGAGGTCCCTTTCCTTCCTTTTCTTCTGCAAAGACTGAACAAAAATATTCATTGAGGCAGTCAGTGAGACTTTTATCCTCTTCTACATACCTTCCTAGGCTCATATTATCCCACAAGACACGGAGGCTCATATTATGCCACAAGACACGGAGGCTCAGATTATCCCACAAGACACGGAGGCTCAGATTATCCCACAAAACACGGAGGTTCATATTATCCCACAAGACACGGAGGCTCATATTATCCCACAAGACACGGAGGCTCATATTATCCCACAAGACACTGAGGCTCATATTATCCCACAAGACACGGAGGCTCATATTATCCCACAAGACACGGAGGCTCATATTATCCCACAAGACACGGAGGCTCAGATTATCCCACAAGACACTGAGGCTTATTTTATCCCACAAGACACGGAGGCTCATATTATCCCACAAGACACGGAGGCTCATATTATCCCACAAGACACGGAGGCTCAGATTATCCCACAAACACGGAGGCTCACATTATCCCACAAGACACGGAGGCTCACATTATGCCACAAGACACGGAGGCTCATATTATCCCACAAGACACGGAGGCTCATATTATCCCACAAGACACGGAGGCTCATATTATCCCACAAAACACTGAGGCTTATTTTATCCCACAAGACACAGAGGCTCAGATTATGCCACAAGACACGGAGGCTCTTATTATGCCACAAGACACAGAGGCTCTTATTATGCTATCTTTTCTTAAGCCGATAGCAGCAGAGAAAATCTCTCAAACACAAAGTATTTTGAGAGAAAAAAAATACAGTTTAAACAACATATATCAATAACAGGCAATGGTACAGTCCAGCTCTATGTTGACCAATCATCAGGCAGACCACACAATAAATTCCCTGTTAACCCTTGGCCACTCCTCTTTTCTTTGCTACTCGCCGAAATCAGATGAGTATTAGCAGCAAATTCAATATTAAAATTGCTTGCAGTATAATGTATTTTACATTTGCAATGTTGTGTGTTTTATATCATTACACTTTTACAAACACACCCATTCTGTTATAGAGTCATATTTCATACGGTTTTGCCATTTGTTTAGTGAGAGAACTTGTTCTGTGGTTTTATTTAGGCAGGTAGTTTTAAACAAAAAACTGTGATATTTATTAATTTCCCCGTCTTGTACTTCCTCCGGTGAGATGAGTGTCTCTCCGGTGGTTATTGTCGGGTTTCAGCACCTCCCCTGCAACTCCGTCATAGGGCAGAGGCGCGGCATCGCACCATTAGTGCCTGAGGTAACCAGGCCCGTCTTTAATATTGATTGGACCCTGGGTAAATATTTTCTTAGTGCCCCCCGAAAGTCAACCCACCGCATAATTTTGCTATCCACCCCAACATCCAAAAAAAAAAAAACACAAATACATCATGGACTTGTCTCACAAACAAGTCCTTAGATTGATCTGTAACAGTACGTACAAGCTGCCAATTATAGCCTCTTCTAGGCTCTCATATACCATATTTTTCGCTCCATAAGACGCACTTTTCTCCCCCCAAAAAGTGGGGGGGAAAGTGGGTGCGTCTTATGGAGCGAATGCCCCATGATATGCCTCAGCTCACCGGTCGCCTCCGGGGCACTCGCCTGGGGGAGCCACGTGACCGCGATCTCGCGAGATCGCGGTCACGTGCCCAAGCTTCCTGCCGCCGGACGCACGCTCAGAGGGAGCCTATCGCGGCGGCGACAGGTGAGCTGAGGCATATCCATGAGCGAGCTGGGGCACATCCATGAGCGAGCTGGGGCACATCCATGAGCGAGCTGGGGCACATCCATGAGCGAGCTGGGGCACATCCATGAGCGAGCTGGGGCACATCCATGAGCGAGCTGGGGCATATCCATGTGCTGGGGCATTACCCATGTGCTGGGGCAATATCCATAAGTTGGGGGGAAAATCCATGTGCTGGGGCATATCCATGAGCTGGGGCATATCCATGAGCTGGGGGGCATATCCATGAGCTGGGGGGCATATCCATAAGTTGGGGGGCAAATCCATGTGCTGGGGCATATCCATGTGCTGGGGCATATCCATAAGCTGGGGGACAGTATCCATGAGCTGGGGGCAGTATCCATGAGCTGGGGGACAGTATCCATGAGCTGGGGGACAGTATCCATGAGCTGGGGGCAGTATCCATGAGCTGGGGGCAGTATCCATGAGCTGGGGGACAGTATCCATGAGAGGAGCTGGGGCAATATCCATTATTACACTATTTGATTTCAGAATATTTATTTTCCTGTTTTCCTCCTCTTAAAACTAGGTGCGTCTTATGGAGTGAAAAATACGGTATTTCTATTAACAGTTATATGTTCTTTGGAGAAAAGGTATGTTAACATCTTAATAACTTTCAGTAATAAAGTGCAAATTAACATTATTATGTTTCAAGTGTAAAATAAATAGCTATATAGTCTAGTCATAACACAAAAATAAGAATTATATGTACCCAGCACAGGCCCGCAGAATTATATGTACCCAGCACAGACCCCCCCCCCCAAAAAAATATTTCTGGGGGGGCCAGGCTGGATACATATATGTAATTCTGGGGACCTGTGCTGGGTACATATATTTCTGGGGGGGGTCTGTGCTGGATACATATATGTACCCAGCACAGGCCCCCAGAATTACATAAATGCAACACAGACCCCCCACAAATATATGTACCCAGCACAGGCCCCCATAATTATATATATCCAGCACAGACCCCCCCAGAAATATATGTACCAAGCACAGACCCCCAGAATTATAATTACCCAGTACAGACCTCAGGATCAGATGACCTGTGTGTTTCTTCGAGTGCCAACATTCTCCTCCACGCAGCTGCCGGCTTCTGAAGGCTGTGATGCGCTCTCCCGAGAACTCACCTGTAGCCCTTGTCACAGCCTTCACAGGACGGCGGCCACGCAAGGGAGAATGCTGGCACTCGCAAGACGACACAGCCAGTCGAGGGAGCTGCTAGCGGAATGCTATTAAGGCTTTCCGAAAGCAGCGGCGGCGGTCGTCCACGGTTTACACGTGTCCAAGGTGCAGCTGCTTTGGGCCCCTCAACAATAACTGGGCCCGTGGTAACTGCCCCTTTTGCCCTGCGATAAAGACAGCCCTGTAGGTAACGCTTGCGCAGTACATCGCGGGCAGTTACCTCAGACGAACAGCTGCGGTTTAAAAACGGCAAGTTTCCCAATAAAATAAGTATATATAACAGCGCATCCGTATGCCAATGGATGGAAAAAAAAAAGAGAAGTAATTTGAGGGCTGAGTGCCCCAACTCTGGCACATAAACTTCATTTAGCACCGGAGCTAGATCCCAAAATTATTTACATCCTTAAGGAGTCAAATTGATCCCTGAAAAGGGGAGTAGAGGCACCTTAAGGTGTGTTAGAAGTTGTTTGATTTTTTTTTTTTTTTCAGGTCCATTGGCAAAATTAATGGATTCTATTGAGAGGTCTCTCCTCATTATGATAAGCCAGACCTGTTTGAGTACAAGGGCTGGGTACAGAGACTGGTCTGTGTTTCTGGTGCTATAAACACAGCTTTATCAAGCGAAAGTGTAGTAGAATCTGGCCCGAGAGATTAGCTGCAATCGGCGAGGAAACTAGACGGACGCCGGTCTTGTTCAGGAATTGCGTTTATTTAGGTCGACCCAGACTCAGAATTTTGTCGGCACCTGCGCGTGTCTCTGAGTGTTTGCATTACAGAAAGAACAATATCTTCTACATGTCTCATCTTCAATTATCCCCCCTCCCCTCGTGTCCGGCTGTCCATATACAGGTACCGGAACTAATTAACCATCAGGAGGAGATGTTGATGAAAATGATTTAAAATCAACATGCTCTGTCCGGTTCCATCAGTGATAAATTTACAGGAAACTAAGCAGCGAGCGGCCTTGAGCTCAGAACATTTTTGTTATTCTTATGCGAGTCCGAGGACTGTGAATTTCTCAATAACGCAACATCTTAAAGAGAGAGAATAATATCTGAATACATATGTTACAAAATGGCCACTCTCATTCCAAGCTGTATCATTTCCCCCCTTTTTGGCGGAGAGTGATTTATTTACATCCTCTCCTAGCCAAAATCATACGCTGTTGTACACATAGCTTTACATTTGAACCATATCAGATCAATGTGATAACACAAACGATAATAAGCAGAACAGCATCTGATCAAGAATGGCTTTTTTTATCCTTAATGACTGCAGGCGGTACCGGTCCACCCTTTGGGTTTCCTGGTTTTCCATCGTTGGCAGGTGGTCAGGCATTATTATGGCCGTCAAAACACCTACTTGCTGGTCTGGGCAGGTGCTTTGGCTCGGATGAAACGTAACTTGAGCTGGTCAGAGTCACTGGTTACTACTCTCCACTGGGTTTCAGTGGCAGCAGGCCTGAGTCTGCAATGGTGTATCCACGGCACAACTTCGACCACTTCCACTGCTGCTGGATAACAAGACAAGGTAAGGATTTGGCCCTAACGGATCAACCTTCCATTCTTTAACACAAACAGAATCACCTGGGCAATACTTAGGTAGATTATCACTGACCCAAGTGTTCAGTTTCTGCATTGTTTAACCCAACAACAATATTTGGTTACTCAGATCAGTTTCTCCCAATGCCTGAAGGTCCCCCCTTATCCCACTTAACAAAAAGGGGTAGGCCTGCCAAACAGGAGCTCATATGGGCTCAATTTCAAAAGTGGGGTTGAGCTGCATCGAATATGCAGGAGGACTATCGGCAGCACATCCAGCCACTTCAGTGAGGTCTCTTGGCAGATTTTGGCCATCAAAGTCTTTAAAATTCTGTTCATGCGTTCCACTTATCTGGAACTTTGAGGTCTGTAGGCAGTATGCAGTTTCCAGGTGATGCCCAATTGGCGGGCAAGTTGTTGCAGACAGGTCTGTACAAAGGCTGGGCCATTGTCCGACCCAATTTCAAGCGGTAATCCATACCGACAGATAATCTCTTTCAGGAGGCACTTCACTACCTCTGCAGTTTTTTCAGTTCTGGTTGGATAGGCTTCAACCCATCCATTCAGAGTGCATACTAGCACTAGGAGATACTTGTACCCCTTGCAGGGTGGAAGACAAGTACGGTAAAGTCAATCTGAAGTAAGGCCATTGGTGATAATCTGATGGGCCCGATCTGGGGTTATTCTTAGCACAAGCGACACTGTCGGGCTACGGTTCGGCTATTGTTGAAAGGTCAGGAATGTAGAAGTGCGGCTCAAGCTGTTCCATGGCAGCCTTTCCTCCATGGGTGCTGGCCTGTAGGGCCCGGACAATCTCTGGTGCCAATGTGGCAGGTAGGACTATTTGTCTGCTGGCTAGCTGGAACCATCCATCTTCTCTGAATCTTCCTGGTTCTTCAGAAAACCACTTCTGCTTATTTTCAGAGTATGCAGGAGTCCAGTGGGCAAGTAGCGGTGGCAGCAAGGGGATTGAATCTTCTTGTAACTGTGGAGTTTCTCCCTGGGCCCCCAGATAAATTCCCTTCTTGGTTCGTATTTCTCCCATGCGGAATATATCAGGTCTCGCCGTTCCTGTTTGTTCTTCATGGTAAACATGAAGTAGTTCAGGACACTACCCTTTATGATCGGCAGACGTTTTTCAACCAGTGTTTCTATCAGGAAGAATTTCACCAAAGGGTCCTGGGTATATCTCGGCTCCTTGTTCTCTCAGACACTTCAGAATCCGGATAATCCGTAGGTTGTTGTGACTGTTGGAATTCAGGTTTTCGAATTTTTCCTCGAAGTTCTCAAACCGTTTTACTTCCCTGGTATCTTTTCTTGTTAGAGTAATGCCGTAGAATTTCAGCATTAGCTTGTAGGCCTCAAGGAGCCTTTGCTGGACTTCTTTGTTCTGCTTCATGATTGCAAGCTCAGGTTTCGTCAGCTTCTTGGCCCATTCATTCCGTCCTTGCTCTTGAAGGGGGAATAGCCACTGGATATAGGAATGGTTGTATTCCAGTATTGCATAGCTATCTTGCCACTGCTTGAGGATTACTTTGATGAATTCTCCATTTGGTTCAAACCACCTTTTGTTCAGGTAGAATTTATACATGTGCACAGCACAACATTTCGTTTTGAACTAATGGATTAGTCCTAAAATGCAATTTATTTAGTTACTAAAGAAATTCGTTTTCAGTTCTTTAGTATGAAAATTAATTTCATTCATCCGAAAACCAGTGGATACAATTACTATTGTAGTGGCTCCTCAGAGGGCTGAGATCGCTGCTTGTTACAGTATCTCTCACTCTCAGCACAATGTGTCAGTAACTGTTACAGTAACTGACTGCTGCTCATCACAGCGCTCAGAGTTTCAGTCAAACTAGCAAATATAGTTTTATATATAAGAGGTTAGAACAATATTATTTCCTTGTTTTACTGAAACTCTGAGCGCTGTTACAGTCAGTTACTGTAACAGCTGAGCCTGATACATTGTACTGAGAGATAATATAACAAGCAGCCAATCTCAGCACTCACAGCCACTTGATTTAAAGGGCTAAAAAAAAAAGACTCCTCTCTGTATAATGTATAGAACATCCTCCTGCATTAATTAATACCTCTCTCTATATAAAACATCCTCCTGAATTAATTAATGCCCCTCTCTGTATATAACATCCTCATTGCTGGTCACCTTCACTCATCAATGTAATATTACAAAAAGAACTGCATTAATTAATACCCCTCTCTGTATAATGTATAGAACATCCTCCTAAATTAATGTCCCTCTCTGTATAAAACATCCTCCTTAATTTATACCTTTCTCTGTATAATGTATATAACATCCTCCTGCATTAATTAATGCCCCTCTCTGTAAGGAACATCCTACTGCATTGGCATGTGGAGGGTGCAGAACTTCGGAATGCAATGCTTATCCAGCACAGGAGAGGGAACTTTTACTTAAACTTTGTATCTCTGTGGGGGAGACACAGGAATATAAAAGCAGGGGAGAGGGAAAATATTAACGTAAATCGGTCTGAAAGCTCAGAGAAGAGATGACTGGTGCAAATTGATTTTTATAATAAAATAAAGCACTTTATTTTCAGGGAAAACATTCAAATAAATCACACTGAAGGCTCATAATGACAGAGTAACTGAGAGCTGGATACTAAATGTATCAGACATAAAAACCCCTTTATAAAAGCAGCACTGGGAGAGGAGAGGGACTTTATAAAACGTGTATTATAGATGAGGAAAGGGGGATAGTGCTCCTGCATAATATAAAATGTATCAGACCTAAGCCCCTATTATGCAGAGCGGGAGGGGAGATAACACACGTTTTATAAAGTCCCTCCTCTTCTCCCAGCGCTGCTTGTTATAAAGGGGTTTTTACTATCCAGCCCTCCTCTGTCATTAGCTTTCAGTGTGATTTATTTGAATGTTTTCCTTCTCCAGCTGCTTTTATCATCTTGTCTGCCTCATAGACATGCAAGGGTTAAGTAAAGGTTTCCTCTCCTGTGCCGGCTGTCTGTGCTGCGAGTGAGTATTCTGGAGCTCTATCACTGTCAGATTTTCGGGTAGGGGTAGGGAAGGATTACGCATACAAACCTTTCTGTAGCTTTGCGATGTTGCGTTCTTCATTGCTGGTCTCCTTCACTCATCAATGTAATATCACAAAAAGGACTGAAACTAAAATGTAGTGCATTTTATTTTAGTTTCTTTTGTTTTTTGTACTGAACAGTTTCGTATCTCGAGTCATACTAAAACGAAATTATGCCAAAATTCGGACTAAATCGGTTTAGTACTAAACCTAATGCACATGTCTAGTAGAATTCCAGATTTGGCATGTCAGGTGGAGTACTGGTCAGATGGGTAAGGACTTCAGAGAGGTCTGGATAATTGTCTCTATCTTTTCAGACCTTTAGCAATTTGACGTTGCTGTTTCCTTTTGATAGCTGTTGGTCTTCTGTTGCTGCCATTCTTTATCCTCTTCTTCATCCCAGGAATCTGTTTCTCTTCAGTAAGGGTTCTTCCCTGGGTGTTTTCCTGCCAGGGTTTAGATGGGGCCAGGCAAGAAAAGGCAGTACCAGTGGGATGAGGTATTTTGGGATCGGGGATCAGATCTGGAGTCCTTCTAGCTGCTTTTTTTGCATCCTGGTCAGCTTTCCGGTTGCCTCTGGGTACTTCCTCTTTTCTTTTCTGCTCTCCTCTGCAGTGAACAATGCTGACGGCCTTTAGTTTCCAGACTGCATCCAAGAGCTGAAGTAATTCTTGGGTGTACTTTACTTGCTTGCCTGTTGTGGTTAGTAGGCCGCATTCCTTGAAGAGGGCTCCATGCACGTGGACAGTCATGAATGCGTACTTAGAATCTGTGTATATATTCACCCTCTTGTCTTTTGGCTAATTCGAGGCCTCGGATAAGAGCAATGATTTCTGCCAATTGGGCAGATGTTCCTGGAGCCAGTGGTTCCGCTTCCAGAATTTCATCGACTGAAACTATTACATATCCAGCATATCTCTTCCCGTTTCCACAGAGCTGCCTCCATCGGTAAACAGTTGCATGTCGTATTTGTCTAGGGGTATATCTTTCAGATCAGGTCTGCTGCTGAAGACTTCATCCATAACTTGGAGACACTCATGCTCCTGATCCTCTCATGATTCTGGTAGCAGGGTAGCGATGAGCTCCAGAGGAACCCTTGTGTTTTCATACAGTATAGCTTGGTACTTAGTCATTTGACTGTTGCTGAACCAGTAGTTTCCCTTGTAGTCCAGGAGGGTTTGGACTGCATGGGGCACTTGCACGTAGATTTCTTGGCCTAGCGTAAGCTTTTCAGCTTCAGCAACCAACAGGGCTGTGGCTGCTACGGCTCTGAGACAGTGTTGTAGGCCGCAGACGACTGTGTCCAGTTGTTTTGACAGGTAGGCCACAGGTCTCTGCCAAGACCGCAGGTACTGGACTAGTACTCCAGCGGCTGTTGGTTCTGTTCATGCACATACAGGTAAAAAGGCTTGCTGTGGTCAGGTAGGCCCAAGGCTGGGGCCTCCATCAATAAAGTCTTTAGCTGGAGAAAGGCACTTGTCTGTTCTTCTTCCCACTGGAAGGGATCTTTTTCCTCCCCCCGTTTGTAGCTTGGTAGAGAGGTTTAGCAATCATGGCGAAGTTGGGGATGCATAGTCGGCAGAATTCTGCTGCTCCCAAGAACTCACGAACTTGGCGGTGTGTCTTTGGCTGTGGGATACGGCAGACTGCTGCTTTGCGTTCAGGACCAATTGCACGCTTGGTTCCTGTTAAATAAAAACCCGGATACTTTACACTGGGCCTGCAGATCTGTGCATTTCTTTTGGATACTATGTAGACGGCTTCCCACAGGAAATGCAGAAACTGTGTAGCGGCTAGACAGTCTCTTTCAGTTGGGAAGTGAGCAGCAAATCATTTACGTATTGCAGCAGTGCAGCTTTGTCTGGCTGAGAGTGAAGGGCCAAGACATCCTGACTTGGGGTGCTGCTGTCTTTTTAAAAATCTGCTGGATACAAAGTCACTGTGGCGTTATTATCCTTGAGTTCTTTCTTTCTGTACGAGAAGGAGATGGGGTGTTCCACGTTGACACGCAGAATTTCTGTATGTCATACTTTACAAGATGCTGCAAGTGGGTTTAAATGTTCTGCTTTTGTTTTCGGAGGGATGTTATACTGCTGGCTTGAGATCAATGTATACTGGAGGGATGTTCAAAGCGAGTCCAGGCGGATTATCTTCTGTCCACACCCTTGGGGTGCCGAGGCACTGGGTAACGGATCTGGATCAGGGGGTGTCTGGGCTAGGATCGTAGGTCATTCCCCCCCTCGGGATTACTAGGGCTAGAATAACAGGCTTCTGGACCTTTTGTGGATGGGCTGTGCTGCCGAGCAGGGCTACCAATATCTGATAGATCTAAGACAGTGTGTCCCCTGGGGAGAAACGTAATTTGTGTCTAACAATGCTCAATAAATCCCTCCACAAAAGCTGGATCGGACATTTGGGCATATAGAGGAATTTGTGGTCAATTTGGTGTCTTTCCAAACTACAGACACAAATACTCCGGGTATATACTCATAGAATATTCATTAACTGAAAACCTTTAGCTAGAAATTCCTATACAAAATACACATTTTTCCTTAAAAAAAAGTAATCTGTAATCACAGATAAAGTAAAATCATTATTTTTTTTTGTATTTAAATTTTTTATTTTGTAAAGAGGTCATTGCATAAACAGAAAGAGTAAGGGCCGTGCAGGGCCACATATTAACCCTTTCACTGCTGAGGACGTGTGGGGAACGTCCTCATTGACTCCTAAGGAAAGATAGGGGTTTGTTTGAACCCCAATAGCTCCCCACTGTTTTCCTGCTGGCAGGATCATGTTTGGTATCATTAGAAACGCCAGAGCGTATAAGGACTGTGTCCCTCTTAACGTGCTGCTTGATAGGTATGATCATTGTAGGCAGCTGGTTGTAATTGCCCCCCCAGGTCAGTCAGCGTTGCTTCTGGAGAGTTAAAACCAGCTACACGTGTGAGCGTAATCCTTCGCAAAGGGAGGGTTTTTCTTCTTTTCATGAAGCATGTTCTGTTGTGAGATATTTCTATAGGATTTCATGGTTACTGTTACAAGTATTTATAAAGCATTAACAAGATCGGTAGCGCTGTACAATGGCTGAGGCCGAATAACAATCATACAAACAAGATGAATACACAGAACAGGAGAGAGGACCCTGCTTGAAATGAGGTGTGATATTGCGTGGTTAATATACAAAACACAGGTTTCCCATTTGTCTCTGGCAAATCGTCTAAGACTGCTCCAAGTCATATGGAAGGAATAGCAGAACCCCCTCATAAACCTGGGGGGGGGATTCTCCAAGTGCACAATAACATAGAACGTTTAACGGAACAACAAAATACACTCCGTACATGTCACGAATCTGCCACCGCTGTCACCGGGATCTGCACATTTATTAAAGGGGGGGAAGTGGTGGGGTTAATAAAGATTGTATAGTGTCACGTGTAGACTGTGATTGGTATCGCAGCTGGGGTTGTGAGCCCAGGATGCAGTGAAATAGGCAGGTTTTGCAAACTAAAAGGGTTAATTTATAGAATAAATACACAAGAACATAAAAGACATGAACTAAACAGCAGATCAAAACTAGACACTGGAGGAGACTGGGCACAATAGGGAATAGCTTAGAGAAGGAGGAGATGCAAGAGAAGGAGGTTGAAGTAAATAGAAGGGATGGCTGGGAGTTGTGGGAAGGGAGGTTAAGGAGAACTAAATGGGAGCGGTTTAGGAACAGAAGGAATAAGGGATAGCGAGATGAGAGTGAAAATGGACACAAAAGGGAACTTAACAGCACATGGGGCAAGCAATGAATAAACAATAATACACTAAACAGATATATACAAGAACGTGGAATCAGGCAGGAACGTGGAATCAGGCAAGAACGTGGAATCAGGCAAGAACGTGGAATCAGGCAAGAACGTGGAATCAGGCAAGAACGTGGAATCAGGCAAGAACGTAGAATCAGGCAAGAACGTGGAATCAGGCAAGAACGTGGAATCAGGCAAGAACGTGGAATCAGGCAAGAACGTGGAATCAGGCAAGAACGTGGAATCAGGCAAGAACGTGGAATCAGGCAAGAACGTGGAATCAGGCAAGAACGTGGAATCAGGCAAGAACGTGGAATCAGGCAAGAACGTAGAATCAGGCAAGAACGTGAATCAGGCAAGAACGTAGAATCAGGCAAGAACGTGGAATCAGGCAAGAACGTGGAATCAGGCAAGAACGTGGAATCAGGCAAGAACGTGGAATCAGGCAAGAACGTGGAATCAGGCAAGAACGTGGAATCAGGCAAGATCGTGGAATCAGGCAAGAACGTGGAATCAGGCAAGAACGTGGAATCAGGCAAGATCGTGGAATCAGGCAAGAACGTGGAATCAGGCAAGAACGTAGAATCAGGCAAGAACGTAGAATCAGGCAAGAACGTGGAATCAGGCAAGATCGTGGAATCAGGCAAGAACGTGGAATCAGGCAAGAACGTGGAATCAGGCAAGAACGTAGAATCAGGCAAGAACGTGGAATCAGGCAAGAACGTGGAATCAGGCAAGAACGTGGAATCAGGCAAGAACGTAGAATCAGGCAAGATCGTGGAATCAGGCAAGAACGTGGAATCAGGCAATAAGGATAGTCTAGAGGCTCAGCAATGGGTCTGGTTCATGGGGATCTTCGATGGGGGCAGAAGGGGGGCACCAGTATGATGAAGTAATGAAAGTCCAGATAGCAACAGAGGGTCCTTGGAGTCTTTGGTGGTTCAATCAAGAAATCCTTGGGAACGTCAGGGAGCTTTCTCAAACAGGTTCACAGACTGTAACTTCAATGTGGAAGTGTGCTGGGGAGGGCGTAACTTCCATAAATACTGGGGTAATCAGGGGAAGATGAGCTCAGGTGAGGCTCCAGGGCCAGACCGTCAGTGCATTCAGAAAGTTCAGGAAGGTGCATTGTTCATAGTGCAGGGTTAGCGTGAGTGACAGGGGCCAGAGCGTGGTGACCCTGACATATACTGTTGTGTTCAAAATGATTTAACCCCCAATGTTATAAAGGGTTTTAGGGAATTTAGTGACATTTGTAATTGTATTCAGAATGAAATCCTACAAGGACTTTTTAAAGAACCATATGCAACTAAAATGACATCAATTGGTTTTGTAATACAGTAGTAAATGTTTCTTTTGTGAATTCTTCATTGACACAATTATTCAACCCCTTAAAGACTACCACTCTGAAGAACAGAGGTTCATTCAAGTGTTTTCAATCAGGTATTGAAAACACCTGTGGATGTCACGGAGCAGCAATAAAGCATAATAAGCACCAATTAGACAGCTTTAAAATGACTGTGATACTCAGCTCCTTCTAGACATTTACTGGTGTGGTTACAAACATGGTGAAGTCAAGAGAATGGTCCAGGAAGACGAGAGAAGAGGTGATTACTCTTCACAGGAAGGGCAATGGCTATAAGAAGATTGCAAAGATGTTAAACATACCAAGAGAGACCATAGGAAGCGTCATTCGCAAATTCAAGGCAAAGGGCACTGTTGAAACGCTACCTGGTCGTGGCAGAAAGAAGATGCGGACTTCGACTGCTGTGCGCTACCTGAAGCGTAGAGTGGAGAAAAGTCCCCGTGTGACTGCTGAGGAACTGAGAAAAGATTTGTCAGATGTGGGTACTGAAGTTTCAGCTCAGACAATATGGCGCACACTGCGTAATGAAGGCCTCCATGCCAGAACTCCCAGGTGCACCCCCTTGCTGTCTCCAAAGAATAAGAAGAGTCGACTGCAATATGCCAAAAGTCATGTGGACAAACCACAGAAGTTTTGGGATAGTGTTCTGTGGACTGATGAAACAAAATTAGAACTGTTTGGGCCCATGGATCAACGCTATGTTTGGAGGAGGAAGAACAAGGCCTATGAAGAAAAGAACACCTTGCCTACTGTGAAGCATGGCGGGGGGTCAATCATGCTTTGGGGCTGTTTTGCTTCTGCAGGTACAGGGAAGCTTCAGCGTGTGCAAGGTACCATGAATTCTCTTCAGTACCAGGAGATATTGGATGACAATGTGATGCAGTCCGTCACAAACCTGAGGCTTGGGAGACGTTGGACCTTTCAACAGGACAATGATCCCAAGCATACCTCCAAGCACTGGTGTATCTTGGCCTAGGCCAACAAGGCCCAGGCCTAGGGCGGCACTTTCCAGGGGGCGGCGGCCCGCTGGGTGGCCCCACCCCTAAAAAAAATAAAAATAAAAAAATTTTTTTTTTTTTTTTTTTTTACTTTTGCAAACTATTTTACCAGGAAGGAAACATTGAGATGTCACTAATTTTCAAGTATGTCCTGGGTAGGCAAGGCCTAGGCTTTCACTTTCCAGGGGGCAACAAAAAACCTCACCACTAATTGGGTTACTCACAGAGCACCGAAATGACGCCAACATTTTGGTGTTCGGTAGTTCCCTGCACTTCGGGGAATAAAATTTCCCAGCCCTGCAGTGAATTCACCATTCACCGCAGGGTACCCAAAGTGCATGGAGTCGACCGCTGTATGCTGCCACCGCAAACCCATGGCCTGCTGTTTTCAAAAGAACTACTGAACGAAAATGTCTGTAATTTACATATAAGATCCTATGATTGATAATAAAAAGTTCTGTTACAGAAAAAGGAAAAACCGCTATTAAAAAAAAGGGGGGGAATTTAGCCCAAAAAATTCTGAAAAATCACTAAAAGGTACAAAAAAAAATCAATAAATAAATAAAGACTTTTTACTGCAGATTAAAATAATAAATGGTTTGTTAGATATTGCATAAAAAACGGAATATTTTTAACATTGAAACCTATGGGGTTCGCCTGAATAAACCTGCTGATTGAAACCACCGAACATCAGGGCATTTCACTGACATTTCTCTGCTGTTTGGTGTTCTCTGAATAGATTAACCATTACTTCTCTATGGGGATTTGCACTGCCTTCAAACAGCACCGTACTTGCTGGCAGTTCGCCAAACTTGTGTGTGAGCATATCACCAGAGCAGTGGTGTACTTAGAGGAGTGGCGGAGGGCGGGCCGCCCCAGGTACCAGTGATTATTGGGGTGTCATTAGGGGGTACTAGGAGGTGCCACTGTCACTGTGTGTCAGCTTTGAGCTGTGTTCTCAAACAACGAGCAGCGGAGCATGGCGTTTGCATACGGAATAAAATCGAATAGAATAAAAATCCCCCTCTCCTCCCTCCATAGCTCCTCCCCTGCCCCGCAGCAGCTCTAGGAGAGGGGAGGGGGATGTGATTTGTGTCCAGAGAGAGAAGATGACAGTAAACGGCAGGTAAAGGGGGGGGGGTTTCAGCAGAATATGAAGCCCTGTCTTTTTTACTGCTGTTTAAAGTGGACCTTTCCTTAACCAGCACTGCAGTGATAGAAATTTGTCATTGAGCTGCCTGGCTCCTGGTGAGGCTGCTTGCGTGCAGGTCACACTCGGTCCGGCCAGTCAGGTGGTACTGAGTCTCAGTACCACCTGACTGGCTGAACCACGTGACACGCATGCACGCAGCTGCCCGCCCTTTCGTTAACATGGACTGTCACTCTATTCTGGACTGAACACCCATCGGGAAGGGAATCAAAGCCACGGTGCACCCTCTGGCAGTGGCAGCCCACTGCTGACAAGATGGCTCCACGCACAGGCACAGCCGTGATCCTAACGTGGCCTGGAGGGACCTCCTGCTGAGTCTGTACACAGTACCTGCTGACTCTGCACACAGCCCTACCGCGGACAGAGGCCGGTAAATATAGAATAAATCATTGCTGTGTGCTCATATACACTCGGTTTGCTGGGAGTTTTATTGCAGTGGATTCTGATGCACTCATACACACCACACATTGCACTGCTGGGAGTTTTATTGCAGTGGATTCTGATGCACTCATACACACCGCACATTGCATTGCTGGGAGTTTTATTGCAGTGGATTCTGATGCACTCATACACACCACACATTGCACTGCTGGGAGTTTTATTGCTGTGGATTCTGATGCACTCATACACACCGCACATTGCACTGCTGGGAGTTTTATTGCTGTGAATTCTGATGCACTCATACACACCGCACATTGCACTGCTGGGAGTTTTATTGCTGTGGATTCTGATGCACTCATACACACCGCACATTGCATTGCTGGGAGTTTTATTGCTGTGGATTCTGATACGCTGACACACACCACACATTGCATTGCTGGGAGTTTTATTGCAGTGGATTCTGATGCAATCATACACACCGCACATTGCATTGCTGGGAGTTTTATTGCTGTGGATTCTGATACGCTGACACACACACTGCACATTGCATTGCTGGGAGTTTTATTGCAGTGGATTCTGATGCACTCATACACACCGCACATTGCATTGCTGGGAGTTTTATTGCTGTGAATTCTGATGCACTCATACACACCGCACATTGCATTGCTGGGAGTTTTATTGCTGTGGATTCTGTGATACACACTGCATATTACTGTGAGTTTTATTGCCCTGGAGCTCTGGGATACTCTCATACACACTGCACATTACTGTGAGTTTTATTGCTGTGCAGTTCTGTGATATGCTCATACACACTGCACATTTCTGTGGGTTTTATTGCTTTGCAGCTCTGATATGCTCATACACAGTGCCCATTTCTGTGGGTTTTATTGCTATGCAGCTCTGTGATACGCTCATATGCAGTGCACGTTTCTGTGGATTTTATTGTTCCACCAATTAGAGCGGCTGTGATCCCGTTTACTTGACATGCGTGGCTGTTCTTTGTAAAAATACTTGAATTTAAACATTTCATAATTTTCTTTATCTCAATAGATACATTTGAAATGGTATACAAAATATACAAGTAGGCACTTAGTATCCACTTTTAATATAAAGAGAGGAAAAGGCGGAGCTCTAAGAGGAAAAGGTGGAGCTTAAAGAGGAAGGGTGGGGATTAACCAGGAAGAGGTGTGCCCTTGACAGGAAGGGGTGCGTCAAATTTAAATTAGGGGTGCACGAGTTTAGTCAGGCCTAGGGCAGCACAAAACCTAAATACACCACTGCCTCCAAGTCCACTAGAGCATGGTTGCAGATTAAAGGCTGGAACATTTTGGAGTGGCCATCGCAGTCACCTGACTTAAATCCGATTGAGAACCTCTGGTGGGACTTAAAGAAAGCAGTTGCAGTGCGCAAGCCTAAGAATGTGACTGAACTGGAGGCTTTTGCCCATGACGAATGGGCGAAGATACCCGTAGATGGCTGCAAGACACTTGTGTCAAGCTATGCTTCACGTTTAAAAGCTGTTATAACTGTAAAAGGATGTTGTACTAAGTACTAAGATTGAATGTCACTTGGGGGTTGAATAAAACTGATAATGATGTGAGCACAGAAAAGACATTTGTGGTTATTTCATTATAAATGTTATGTTATATTTGTCTGACCTACACGTGCCTCTTTGATTTAATTGTAAGCAAGATGACTGAATGATCAAAATCAATCTCAAACTGGCCAAAACACTCAATTTCAGTGGGGCTTGAATCATTTGAACACAACTGTAGATGAGAATAGTTAGCATATATGTAAACCCACCAATCTAGTGGTGAGAAAAGGATAATAATCCAGTAGACAAGAGGATCGGGGGAAACCCGTAACAATAACCAATAAAAAATATATATGTTTACCGGATAAAGTGAGATACTGAATAGATATTAGCAGTACCATAGACTCGGACATCAGTTGATTGAAAAAAAGTTAATTTATTATGTCCTTATAAGGGCGGCTGTGCACAGGAATGCGCTAAATTCACAGCATAATATCATGAACAAGCCATAACACAAAATCAGAAGAAAAAAGGTGAAAAACAAAAACAAATGAATGAAAAAAACAATTGAATATTGGAATCCATGCACATTGGCCGGCTGGGTGACACAGGAGTTCTAAAGCCAGTGTAGTTCACAGCGTCGTGAAGGCTACCTGCTATGATAAAAGGTGAACACAGGAGGCTGCACACTAGCAGGATCAAAGGTGCCAGCAGGTGTATCAGAAAAAACCCAAATCAAACCTAGTGCCACACTAAATGTATTAGACAATAGTATAGATGGGACTTATATAGCTCTACACATATATAGATGCAGAAGTGGACAGATTCGTCCCAAGTTTGAGTGAAGCAGATATTAAACAAGAACACACTCCAAATTGGAAGGGGTTTTCACTGTACATAGAATTGAAACTGCATAGGGACCTGAATAGAAGCGTGTGTGGAGTTCAAAGCCCCACAGCATACCGCGGTATGTTCAAAGCTTGTGCGCCAACCCGCCCCATACAGTATTATTGTCAACAGGCGCAGTTGATTAAAAAACAACATTCATTCATTAGCTCATCAATTCAGCTCAACGCGTTTCCCTGCATATAGCAGCGTCATCAGGAGCAAAAGCATTGTAATATAGCAGATTATGCTGCAGAGAAGAAAAAGGCTGGGGGGGGGAAGGGGCGGGGTTAAGAGGGCTGGAGTTTTAAAATATATTAAAAAACAAACAGCTTTTTAATTTGTATTTAAATGAAATTGATGCATAAAGCTCCCAGGAACCAACATAAAGCATACACAGAGCCCCATTTCTTCTGTCTGCTCCCAGGAACCAGCATAAAGCATACACAGAGCCCCATTTCTTCTGTCTGCTCCCAGGAACCAGCATAAAGCATACACAGAGCCCCATTTCTTCCCTCTGCTCCCAGGAACCAGCATAAAGCATACACAGAGCCCCATTTCTTCTGTCTGCTCCCAGGAACCAGCATAAAGCATACACAGAGCCCCATTTCTTCCATCTGTTCCCAGGAACCAGCATAAAGCATACACAGAGCCCCATTCTTCCCTCTGCTCCCAGCATAAAGCATACACAGAGCCCCATTTCTTCTGTCTGCTCCCAGGAACCAGCATAAAGCATACACAGAGCCCCATTTCTTCCATCTGTTCCCAGGAACCAGCATAAAGCATACACAGAGGCCCATTTCTTCCCTCTGCTCCCAGGAACCAGCATAAAGCATACACAGAGCCCCATTCTTCCCTCTGCTCCCAGGAACCAGCATAAAGCATACACAGAGCCCCATTTCTTCCCTCTGCTCCCAGCATAAAGCATACACAGAGCCCCATTTCTTCTGTCTGCTCCCAGGAACCAGCATAAAGCATACACAGAGCCCCATTTCTTCTGTCTGCTCCCAGGAACCAGCATAAAGCATACACAGAGCCCCATTACTTCTGTCTGCACCCAGGAACCAGCATAAAGCATACACAGAGCCCCATTTCTTCTGTCTGCTCCCAGGAACCAGCATAAAGCATACACAGAGCCCCATTTCTTCTGTCTGCTCCAGGAACCAGCATAAAGCATACACAGAGCCCCATTTCTTCTGTCTGCTCCCAGGAACCAGCATAAAGCATACACAGAGCCCCATTTCTTCTGTCTGCACCCAGGAACCAGCATAAAGCATACACAGAGCTATATTTCTTCCCTCTGCTCCCAGGAACCAGCATAAAGCATATGCAAAGCCCCATTCTTCCCTCTGCTCCCAGCATAAAGCATACACAGAGCCCCATTTCTTCTGTCTGCTCCCAGGAACCAGCATAAAGCATACACAGAGCCCCATTCTTCCCTCTGCTCCAGGAACCAGCATAAAGCATACACAGAGCCCCATTTCTTCCTCTGCTCCAGCATAAAGCATACAGAGCCCCATTTCTTCTGTCTGCTCCCAGGAACCAGCATAAAGCATACACAGAGCCCCATTTCTTCTGTCTGCTCCCAGGAACCAGCATAAAGCATACACAGAGCCCCATTTCTTCTGTCTGCACCCAGGAACCAGCATAAAGCATACACAGAGCTATATCTCCCTCTGCTCCCAGAACCAGCATAAAGCATACGCAAAGCCCCATTCTCCCTCTGCTCCCAGCATAAAGCATACACAGAGCCCCATTTCTTCTGTCTGCTCCCAGGAACCAGCATAAAGCATACACAGAGCCCCATTTCTTCTGTCTGCTCCCAGGAACCAGCATAAAGCATACACAGAGCCCCATTTCTTCTGTCTGCTCCCAGGAACCAGCATAAAGCATACACAGAGCCCCATTTCTTCTGTCTGCTCCCAGGAACCAGCATAAAGCATACACAGAGCCCCATTCTTCCCTCTGCTCCCAGCATAAAGCATACACAGAATCCCATTTCTTTCATCTGCTCCCAGGAACCAGCATAAAGCATACACAAAGCCCCATTCTTCCCTCTGCTCCCAGGAACCAGCATAAAGCATACACAGAGCCATATTTCTTCCCTCTGCTCCCAGGAACCAGCATAAAGCATACGCAAAGCCCCATTCTTCCCTCTGCTCCCAGGAACCAGCATAAAGCATACGCAAAGCCCCATTCTTCCCTCTGCTCCCAGGAACCAGCATAAAGCATACACAGAGCCATATTTCTTCCCTCTGCCCCAGGAACCAGCATAAAGCATACGCAAAGCCCCATTCTTCCCTCTGCTCCCAGGAACCAGCATAAAGCATACGCAAAGCCCCATTCTTCCCTCTGCTCTCAGCATAAAGCATACACAGAGCCCCATTTCTTTCATCTGCTCCCAGGAACCAGCATAAAGCATACACAGAGCCCCATTCTTCCCTCTGCTCCCAGGAACCAGCATAAAGCATACGCAAAGCCCCATTCTTCCCTCTGCTCTCAGCATAAAGCATACACAGAGCCCCATTTCTTCTGTCTGCTCCCAGGAACCAGCATAAAGCATACACAGAGCCCCATTTCTTCTGTCTGCTCCCAGGAACCAGCATAAAGCATACACAGAGCCCCATTTCTTCTGTCTGCACCCAGGAACCAGCATAAAGCATACACAGAGCCATATTTCTTCCATCTGCTCCCAGCATAAAGCATACACAGAGCCCCATTCTTCCCTCTGCTCCCAGGAACCAGCATAAAGCATACACAGAGCCCCATTCTTCCCTCTGCTCCCAGGAACCAGCATAAAGCATACACAGAATCCCATTTCTTTCATCTGCTCCCAGGAACCAGCATAAAGCATACACAGAGCCCCATTCTTCCCTCTGCTCCCAGGAACCAGCATAAAGCATACACAGAGCCATAGTTCTTCCCTCTGCTCCCAGGAACCAGCATAAAGCATACGCAAAGCCCCATTCTTCCCTCTGCTCCCAGCATAAAGCATACACAGAGCCCCATTTCTTCTGTCTGCTCCCAGGAACCAGCATAAAGCATACACAGAGCCCCATTTCTTCTGTCTGCTCCCAGGAACCAGCATAAAGCATACACAGAGCCCCATTTCTTCCATCTGCTCCCAGGAACCAGCATAAAGCATACACAGAGCCATATTTCTTCCATCTGCTCCCAGGAACCAGCATAAAGCATAAGCAAAGCCCCATTCTTCCCTCTGCTCCCAGCATAAAGCATACACAGAGCCCCATTTCTTCTGTCTGCTCCCAGGAACCAGCATAAAGCATACACAGACAGATGCTGTACAGGTTTGCTTCCATTCACATACAGTTGATAGTTGCCCCCCGGGCAGTGGTGGGAGCCCATAATCACTGATGTGTCAATGTTCCATACAGAGATGTGGCAACTTGATAAGTTAACCGTTCCATGGACATTCTTTGCATTGTTCTTTCTTTAGTACATGGTGTAGCGCAGTGTTTCCCGCGCCTCTCCTCACCCCCCCCCCCCCGCCTCGCCAGGTTTGCAGGATATGGGAAGCACAGGGGATGACGGCCTGGAGCTAAATCTTGGTTCTCTGTATTCACAATCCGACCCGAGTATTAAATCTGTGAATTCACACAAGCGAACACGATCCGGCGCTGCGGACGTCTTCCATGTTTGGCACTGCACAGCCCAGCACGCTGCATTAATTAAAAGGAAGATTTACAATTCTCAGGTTTTTCTAACGCTTTACTCTTTAGCAAATCTATGTGAAGTTACTTTGATGTGAGCGGCAGATAAAACAAGCACAAATCATATTAATCTCTATAAAATCCACCAAGCCACCGCTTATCATATAATACACACCCGGCTGCCGGCCCTTTCCGGCACATAATGAATTAGATACACTTACTGAGCAAAGAAAACAAATTAAACATGAAGATTTCACTAAAGCACCCCATATTAAGGAGCCCGGCGGCGGCTCATGGAACATCATGCTGTGCTGCTGGAGACCAGAAACAGAAGAACCTAAACAGAAATACATTGTGGATTAAATAAATGGGAATGGACTGGTCCGAGTAACGGGGGGGGGGGGGTTACTGGAGACTTTCAGGGCTATTCAGAGGAAGGTGAAAGCCAGGAGAATTGGCAGGAGAAGAGAACAATCTAGAGCAAATAGCCGATTTGGAAAGTGAGATAAATGGGAGAATTTTTCTGGTTTCGCTATTTTGACCTAGAATTTTCGCTTCTCCAGTCATTCTCTGGAGTTTCACCTCTCTGAATTTGTTGCACTTCTTAAAGATGCCCCAAATGTTCTTTTTTTAAGGGGCTGGCTCTCTTAGGAGTCAGAAATAACTGGATAATTGGCACTGGATACTTGTGTGACGGAACCGTTCTCTTCCGTCTGTTCTGGCTCTCCAGACACCCCTTCATTGCGGTCAGCCCGGCTACTGGGAGCGCTGTCCTCCGTGCCTCGAGCAGCTTGACTCGCCTGCTTCGGATTCTCTGCCCTGGAGCCGTTAGGAATTTCCAGAGGGCCGCTCTGTGCCTTCTGGGGGTGATAGTGGGTACCTTGAATGAGACACCAGACGAGCTGTATGTTCCCACAGGATTCTATGACTTTTAATGAACAAAAACACCACCATTTATGCTGAAATCCAACAGTCATAATTTGCATAAATGACGCACATCGTCCTACCAATATGCTAATTACATTATGTCAGATAGGTATTTACAATAAACATTCTTTACATTCTTTAGCCTTTAGCTCACACAACATTTGCATAACCTATTGTTCTAACACATCAGATTAAAGACAAACACTATCACAGATTTCTTGAATTAAACATGCAGCCAGATAAGGGGAAAAGCCCTGTTGCATAAATTACACAGCAGTAAAGCTTGTGTAGCGCTGGTTTTAATTCACTGTCGTTGTAGTACTCGCTTTTGGCCACCAGAGGGAGACAGGCATGATGTAAGACATTGGACATTGGGACTACATTTTCCAGCATGCTTTGCGGGTGGGAACAGGAAGTGGGTGGGAAAAAGAGAGACTGACATCCGCAGCCTCGTGGAGAGAACCGGCAGAGCGCGCCGAGGAGTGAGAAGAGCAAGACGCAAGTGACGGAGATAGAGATCGCGACCAGGCCAGAGCGCAGGTGCGGCCTAGCAGAGCTGGAGATCGGTTTCCCCTTTTTCTGGTCGAAGACCTAGTGATCCACCGCTAGTAACCCTACACAGATACAGAGTAAGCTGAAGGACCCCGAGTTAGGAAACCGCAGACGATCTAACAGGGAGTGCAGGCGGTGAGCTGGACATAGAAACATAGAAACATAGAAACATAGAAAAATGTCGGCAGATAAGAACCTTTCGGCCCATCTAGTCTGCCCAATTACATGGATACTTGACCTGGATTTATCTTTTGTTTAGGATAGCCTTATGCCTATCCCATGCTTGCTTAAATTCAATTACTGTTTTGGCCTCTACCACTTCTACTGGAAGACTGTTCCATGTATCCACCACCCGCTCAGTAAAATAATGCTTCCTGATGTTACTTTTAAACCTTTGCCCCTCTAATCTAAGACTATGTCCTCTTGTTTTGCTATTTTGTTTCCTTTTAAATATACTCCCTTCCTCTACCTTGTGGATCCCCTTTACGTCTTTAAATGTTTCTATCATATCTCCTCTGTCTCGTCTTTTTTCCAAGCTGTACATGTTAAGATCATTAAGCCTTTCTTGGTAACTTTTCTCCTTCAAGCCGTACACCATTTTAGTAGCCCTTCTCTGAACTCTCTCTAAGATGTCTATATCCTTCTGGAGATACGGTCTCCAGTACTGCACACAGTACTCCAAGTGAGGTCTCACCAGTGCTCTGTACAGTGGCATGAGCACTTCCCTTTTCCTACTGCTAATACCTCTCCCTACACAACCAAGCATTCTGCTAGCATTTCCTGCTGCTCTATTACATTGACTACTTACCCTTAGATCCTCTGAAATAATGATCCCTAAATCCCTTTCCTCAGATGTTGAGGTTAGGACTGTATCAAATATTCTATATTCAGCCCTTGGGTTTTTACGTCCCAGGTGCATTATCTTGCACTTATCCACATTAAAACTCAATTGCCACAGCTCCCATTCTTTTAGTTTACCTAAATCATTTGTCATTTGGCTGATCCCTCCAGGAACATCAACCCTGTTGCAAATCTTTGTGTCATCAGCAAAAAGACATACTTTTCCATTAATACCTTCTACAATATCACTAATAAAAATATTAAAGAGAATGGGTCCAAGTACTGACCCCTGAGGTACCCCACTGGTAACAAGACCTTGTGCCGAATAAACTCCATTTACCACAACCCTCTGTTGCCTGTCACTCAGCCACTGCCTAATCCATTCAACAATATTGGAATCCAAGCTCAAAGATTGCAATTTATTGATAAGCCTTCTATGTGGAACAGTATCAAAAGCCTTACTGAAATCTAAATAAGCAATGTCTACTGCACCACCTGTGTCTATTATTTTTGTTACCCAATCAAAAAAATCAATAAGATTTGTTTGGCATGATCTCCCTGAGGTAAACCCATGTTGTTTCTGTAATCTATGTGTTTTTAGATGTTCAACAATCCTTTCCTTTAACATGGTTTCCATTGATTTCCCCACTACTGACGTAAGACTAACTGGCCTATAGTTCCCCGATTCCTCCCTACTACCCTTCTTGTAAATGGGCACAACATTTGCTAATTTCCAGTCTTCTGGGACGACTCCTGTTAACAGATTTATTTAACCAATCCTTGTTAACGGTTTTGCTATTACATCACTGAGCTCTTTTAATAATTTAGGGTGGATCCCATCAGGCCCCATTGACTTATTTGTCTTTACTTTAGACAGCTGCTTTAGAACCTCCTCCTCTGTAAACTCATATGTAAATGTCTCTTTAGTGTTCTCTCCTAACTGAGGTCCCTTTCCTTCCTTTTCTTCTGCAAAGACTGAACAAAAATATTCATTGAGGCAGTCAGCGAGACTTTTATCCTCTTCTACATACCTTCCTTCCTTTGTTTTTAATCTAACTAATCCTTGTTTTACTTTTCTTTTCTCGTTTATGTATCTAAAAAATGTTTTGTCCCCCTTTTTTACTGACTGAGCTATTTTCTCTTCCGTGTGTGCTTTGGAAGCTCTTATAAATTGCTTTGCCTCTTTCTGCCTAATCTTATAGGTTTGCCTATCCTCTTCACGCTGAGTTTTTTTATAATTGTTGAATGCTATCTTCTTGTTCTTCACTATTTTGGCCACTTCTGCAGAGTACCACAGTGGTTTCTTCCCTTTTTTCTTTTTGCTAACAAGCCGAATGCAATTGCCTGTGGCCTTCAATAATGCTTCCTTTAAATAATCCCATTTCTCCTGGACTCCCTTTAAACCCCTCCAGTCTGATAATGACTCCTTCACACAAAATCTCATTTTAGAAAAATTGGTTTTTTTAAAGTCTAAAACTTTTGATTTTGTGTGGTGTGGCTCCATCCCTGTTCTTATATTAAACCATACTGACTGGTGATCACTAGATCCCAAATTTTCACCTACAACAACGTCCGATACCAAACCTCCATTTGTGAGTATTAAATCCAATATGGCCTCTTTACGGGTCGGCTCCTCAACTACTTGTGTTAGAGATAATCCCAGTAAGGAGTTTAGAATATTTGTACTCCTGGTGCACCCAGCTATTTTGGTTTTCCAGTTCACATCAGGAAGATTAAAGTCCCCCATGATAATAACTTCCCCCTTCATTGCCATTTTGGCTATTTCCTCAATCAGCAGATTATCTAGCTCTTCTACTTGTCCAGGGGGTCTATAGATCACACCTACACGAGCTACTGTATGATTGCCAAATGTTAGCGTAACCCAAACTGACTCTATGTTCACCTCGCTCACTTTTATTTGGTTCGTTTTTATGTTGTTTTTCACATACAGGGCCACTCCTCCTCCTTTTCTACCTTCTCTGTCTTTTCTTTTTTTTTTTTTTTTTTTTAAATATTTTTATTCATCTCGGTTCAACATACATCAAAAACAGATAAATAGACGTCTCAGTAAACATCAGTATCGAATATTCAACTAATACATATACATGGCATCCAGTGTCTGAAAAAATTACTGTGCAACTCCCCTTAAAACCCATGAGATCCACATGGAGGTCGGTTAAGTGCGGGCATCTACTGGATCTGAGGGGGTGGAAGCCAGAAAGCGGGACAAGGAGTGGTCGGGGGGCCTTGCGGGATGGGTGGGGCATCTCGCAACATCTGTAGTGAGTACCATGGGGTGCAGGAAAAGGCATGACGTAAGGAGTCCTTAGTTTCGCATGGCAGGGTGCGAATAAGGGGGTCCATTAGTAAAGAAAGACTGAGTCTTCGTTTCTTGCTGCATCGCAGCCTCGGTCCAGTCCGCCAAAAATATGGCGTAGATTCTGTCATAAACCATGCGAAAGGAAGGAGGGGTAGCGGAGATCCATTGGGACAAGACCGCCTTCTTGCCTGTTGCAGCTAACAGGGTGAGCCAAAATCGATGTGACTTACCAAAAGGTCTGGGGTGTGAGGGGTCGGACGATTAAAGATGGCCCATTCCGGGGTAAAGGGGATTTCTAGACGCAGAACCTGTGAACCGAAACGTCGTATTGTGTTTCTCTGTCTTTTCTATATAAAGAGTACCCCGGTATTGTTATGTCCCAGTTATTTTTCTCACTGAACCATGTCTCAGTAACCGCCACTAAATCTACTTTTTCAGCTGCCATCATTGCCTCCAGTTCATTGATTTTATTGACTAAACTGCGAGCATTTATAGACACGACTCTGAGCTTGTCATTTTTTACCTCGCATGTTGCTTGCACCCTCCGATTTAGTTTTGGGGGACAATCGGGCAGATTGTTTACCCTTTTGTCCCCCCCCTCCTAGTTTAAATATTTCTTTGTGAAACCTTTGAACTTCTCACTGAGAACATATGTTCCCCTATGAGTAAGATGCAAACCATCTTTTTTATACAGTTCCTTTCTGCTCCAATTAGAGCTATCATGGGACACAAAGCCAAATCCTTCCTCCCGACACCATTCCCGAAGCCACAAATTGAATTCCCTATTGCGCATCTTCCTATCTTGAATGTTATGCACAGGCAAAACTTCAGAGAATGACACAGTGGACGCAATCTGCTGTATTTCACCTCCAAGAACACAAAAATCTTCCTTAATCTCAGAAACCTCATTGCTAGCCAAGTCATTTGTCCCTAGATGGACTAGAACATCCACTTCCCCTTGCTGCTTTGCTGCTTTGCTTCTTTGACAATATTGAGAATACGTCTCCTGTCTCTACGAGCAGTAGCCCCAGGAAGACATCTCACCAAACCACTACTCTCCAGCTCAACACCTCTTATGATAGAATCACCCAGCAACAATTGCCTTCTATCAAGTCCCACCTTTTCCTTTTTGTCCTTGGTTGCAGTGCTGCATACCTTAGGCATAGTGGATGGTGGTTCCTCAACTATGGTGTCTGAGCCTACATCCGTCTTCCCACTACACTCTGAAAGTGCCTCAAAAGAATTAAGAAGAGCCACAGATTGTGGGACATGCTTTCTATCCACAACGCTAAGTCTACCAGATCCTACAGTAGTCCATCTGCCGCTCCTAGGAGGCCTCTGTGGCAGTGGCTTTGTAACAGTCATAGCCTGAGTTTGTCTAACAGATAATTTACAAATCTCAGACTTCAAACAGGCAATTTCCTGCTGCAATAAAGAGAACTGCCTACATATCAGGCACACTCCAAACCTCCAAAAATTGGATCTAAAAACAAACGCATGACAGCTCTTACACTGGACCAAGCCTGCCATTATAAAAGAATGGATTTAAAACCAGCAAATCTTACCTTTTTGTAGGTTTTCTACCTCCTGTCAGACCTCAGACTACCTCCAGAGTATCTCCAGAAGATCTCCTCTAAGAGTTCACTTTGAAGACTTCACTTTGAAGGCTTGCCAAGCTCAATTAGACCAAGCTAATATTCCACAAGCTTTATATAGCCACCTCCTCCAGCAAGGAGTGGACAAGCTAAACCTATTTGCAAATACCACCCAATTGATTCCAATTGTATGCTAATCAGTATGATATACAATCAATATACAATCCTATCTCTGTGGAAACCCAACTGACACCTGTGGAAAACGATCCGCAGCGCGCCCCAGCCAGATCTTGTAACGGTAGCTGTATCGCTTACCCAGGAGTAGCGAAGTTGGGATCCTTGTGGGCAGAAGTATCTGCTTAAATAAAACAAAAGGTTTATAACTTACTGTTATAACTGACTGTAACAAGGAGACACAAGGGTTAACTGAATTGCCTCTAGGCTCTGAAGGTTTCAAGACCAACAGGTTACCTAGGACACGCTCAGAAACAGTAAACGTGGAATGACAGTCCGTGAAGTATACAAGGTGCGGAGCAGTCAGATGCAGAAATAACATAAAATCAGAAATAAACAATAGTATGTAAACGTGGTCTTAGCAAAACCATAAACCTAAGTAGGAACCTGGATAAAGGGACCCCGAAGGGTTGCAAACAAAATCCCTAAACGTGAGGGGTGAAACCCAAAACTGTGAGTGATTAACCCAGGAACCAGCAGGGGGTAAAATCACTAAAACAAATCATACAACATAAAAAACACAATAGCAAGAGAGTAGTCTAAAGCCAAGCCGGGTCATTAACAGCAGAAAGGATCGCATACAAAGCAGGGTCGTTAACGGTAAAGTCAAATATATTATTAGGAATTAGCGGTGCGTGAAATAACTCCACAACAGGGCAATGAGGCCATTCCTAGAGCCCTGTTTTAAAGCCTGTGGCTCCTGGTAACCACACCTGACCCCGCCCCCTCAGATGCTGATCTGCCAGCAGTAAGTGCTGGCACCCGACCAGCCAGCGACCCCCCTTCTTGCCCAGCCCCCCAGGGGGCGCAGCGGGGGCTGAGGACGTAACAGATCTGCTGGCATCTGACTCTATGACCAACTCTGGAGTTGGATGGATGATGGCTTTGCCGTTCCATGACTCTAAATGATTTAGCCACCACTGCATCTCCAATTTCGACTCGTCGTCCAGAGAGATGCAATCTGGATAAAGCCACCCCCTCCGCAGAAATCGAGCTTTCAGACGTGGAAGAGCTCGACAATAAAGCGGTCCTGTAAAGACCACTTGTATTGCTGCGGAGAGTAGGCCCAGGAGGTGAGCTAACCATCTCAGAGAGAATTCTTCTGCAGATAGAAGACATCTGATTTCTCTGTGAATCCGCCGAACTTTGTCTGAAGGCAGAGAAAGAGCCATCTCCATCGTAGTTACGGTGACACCTAGAAATTCAATAGATTGTGTCGGTGTAAGGACCGATATTTTGTAGTTTATCGGGATTGTCAGATAAGAGTCTTTTAGGTCTATATTGACCATCCAATCTTGTGGAGATAAAACTCCTTTTAATGACGGAATGTCTTCCCTTTAGAAATGATTGTACACAACGTACTCGTTTCGGTGTTTTAAATTGATACTGGGCAGAATTCTCCACCTTGGGATGTTGGTGTGAAATTATACTCACCAAAAATCCTGATCTTCTCGAACCTCTCTAACCACTTTGACGGTGATATTCTGGTCCATTGTGGAGAAAAAGGTGGGGTCCTTTTGGGGCTCTAGTTAAGAGGATTTAAAGGAGCCTCTTGAGGTGGAATAAGGAATGACGAAAAAACTATTCAAAAAAGTTTTCCTGACATTAGCCTTTATCTTACCTGTGGTCAAGAAGGACCTTGTATATTTGGTCATCTCCATGAAGATGTCTTCTCCAAATAACTGACCCTCAGCGTTGGGACCAGGCTCATTATTATCATCATTTATATAGCGTCAACAGTTTATTATGCGCTAAGGTCGCCACTTTAGGGTGGATCCTGAGGAGAATTGAGCGTCTCCTTTTCGCTCGATAAAGTTGTGTTATGTTACCAAAAACACAGACTAATCTCTGTACTCGGCCCCTGTGTTCAAACAGGACTGGTTTTCATTAGTGAGGAAAAACCTCAATCGAATCCATTAATTTTGCCAATGGACCTACAAATCAAACAATTTATCATGACACCCCTTAAGGTGCCTCTACTCCCCGTTTTCGGGACCAATTTGACTGGTTAAGGATGTGAATAATTTCGGGATCTAACTCGGGGTTACATTAAGCTTATGTGACAAAGTTGGGGCTGGACACTCAGCCCTCAAATTACTTCTGGTTTGTTTATCCATTGACATACGGATATGCTGTTCTATATAAGGAGCCACATGCTCTATGTGTGTCCATTCCACTGACCGGGGAGGTTTTAATTGCTCCGGTACAAACATTGAATTTCTTACAGCATCTACCGGATCAATAAGCGGTTTTTAGAATCAGTGGAATCAGGTGAGGAAACTGAATGTGAGGCCTCAGGAGAGGAGACCGGATCGTACTCCGGCTCAGAGGAATTCACCTCACAATCTGACATTGCTTCCTCTCTAGAATGTTCTGAGGAGCTGCCGGTATCTTTGCGCCTCTAGCGCGCTTCCACTTTCTTTGTCAGCCGGAGTTAACTGGCTCCTTTTTTCGTCACAGTGATGTGCTGTGGGAATTCATTACAAGTACGGGTAGACGTAGGTTTTATGAGGGATATTTTTTGGGAGTTTCTCTTCTCCCTCATTGAAGTCTCAGGGACCTCATTATCCTGTCAGGAATCACTAGATAAAAATCTATCTGAAGTTGGGGAAATTATAAATGAACGTCTGGCTGAGAGATTCTCTAGACATTTTAACCATATTATACTCCAAGTATGAGGAAAAACGTGGGTATAAGAACGAGGACACCTGGGCAACAGGCAGGTTCGAGTTCGTCATAAACCACTTTTCCCGAGGCAACAAGCCGCGAGCGTTACCTCAGAGCAGACAATTGTATGCTCTAAATTCGAGGAAAAAACCGACAGGGAGGTAAATCTATATTGGCCATAGTCGTTAGCAATAAACAAAACAAAAACTCGCCGTTTAAAACCGTTGGAGTTTTGAACGCAGTGTCTCCTGAGGTAACTCGCCGCGAGCGTCACCTCAGGCAATGGCGCAAAGCCGCACCTCCCCTAATGACAGAGGCACAGGGGAGGCGCGAAAACACCACAGAAAAGCTGCCGTAAAGACGGACTCGTCCCTCGGAAAAAACAAAACGCTGGAAAGCGAAAAAATAAAGACAGTCCCCAAAATGATACAATAAAAATAAATGAAGGCAAAACCTAACCCCTGTACATATAAGCCCTAATGGGTTGACAATAAATAGAAATAAAACACAAGCTAACAGTGTGTGTATATAAATAATGTAAGGAAACAGAATATATGTTTATATCTAGACAATAAATTACAGTGAAACTGCCAAACAATTTTAATATAGAGCTTGCTGTGAATACTCATCTTATCTCGGCGAGCAGCAAAGAAAAGAGGAGGAGCCAAGGGTTACGTTACCAAGACGATTTATGGAGTGGTCTACCGGACGATTGGACAGCAGGGAGCTGGACTGTACCATTACCTGCTATAGTTATATGTATTGTTAAACTGTATTTTTCTCTCTAAATACTTTTGTTGTTGTATTTGAGAGATTTTCTTTGCTGCTATCGGCTTAAGAAAAGAAAAGATAGCATAATATGAGCCTCCGTGTCAAGTGGGATAATTGTGGATTATTCCAGCCTCGGTGTTAGAATAATCTTAATTTTAATAAAGACAGGAGGCGAATATTTTGCATTCTCTTTTCTTTACTAAACAACAGCAGCAAAGGAAAGTTTACATAGCAACAGCAGTATTATTATTATTATTATTCTTTATTTATAAAGCGCCAGCATATTCCGCAGCGCTGTACAATAAGCACAGTATAGACAGGGTTACAATATATTGAACAACATTTGACAAACAGTACAGGAGGAGATGAGGGCCCTATTCCCGTAGGAACTCACAATCTAGGAGGGTTGGGGTTGGAAACAGGAGGAGAGGACTGTAAGGTGAGAGTGATTGATGGTTGCGTCAGTGAGTTGGGTGGTAGGCTTCCCTAAATAGGAACGTTTTAAGGGAGCGTTTGAAGGAAGAGAAGTTAGGGGAAAGTCTGACAGTACGAGGGATAGCGTTCCAGAGAGTGGGGGCTGCGCGTGAGAAATCCTGCAGTCTATCATGGGAAGAGGTGATGCGGGGAGAAGCTAGGCGCAGGTCACTGTTTGACCTTAGGGAGCGGGCTGGGGTGTATTTGGTGATTAGTGAGGACAGGTAGTGGGGAGCTGAGTTAGTGAGGGTTTTGTAGGTAAGGATAAGGATTTTGAACTTAATTCTGCAGTGGATGGGGAGCCAGTGAAGGGACTCGCAGAGGGGAGCGGCAGAGACAGAGCGGCGGGTGAGGTGAATTAGCCTGGCGGAGGCGTTCAGGATGGATTTTAGGGGGGAGAGGTGGGACAGAGGGAGGCCAGATAAGAGATTATTGCAATAGTCGAGTCGGGAGATTACCAGGGCGTGTACGAGTTGTTTTGTGGTGACAGCGGTAAGAAATGGCCGAATTCTGGAAATATTACGCAGTTGGTATCGGCAGGAGGAGGAAAGAGACTTGATGTGGGGGATGAAGGAAAGAGCAGAGTCAAGTGTAACTCGAAGACAGCGAACTTGGTTTGATGGGGAGATAGAAACATAGAAAAATGGTGATACCCTCCACCGTGATAGAGAAGTCAGGAGGTGGGGAGGCATTGGAGGGAGGAATAAGTAGGAGTTCAGTCTTTGACATGTTGATCTTTAGGTGGTGGGAGGCCATCCAGGAGGAGATGCCAGATAAGCAGTCACTGACTTTTGAAAGGACAGGGGGAGAGAGATCAGGGGTAGAGAGGTAGATCTGAGTGTCATCAGCGTAGAGGTGGTAATTAAAGCAAAGCTGTTGATGATTTTGCCCAGGGAGGAGGTGTAGATGGAAAAGAGCAGAGGACCAAGGACAGAGCCTTGAGGTACACCAACAGATAGAGGCAATGAGGAGGAGGAGTTACCAGCAAAGGACACACAGAAGGACCTGTTGGATAAATAGGAGTCAACCCAAGCAAGTGCAGTGTCACCGAGACCCAGAGAGTTGAGGGTCTGTAGAAGGAGGGGGTGGTCAACAGTGTCAAAAGCAGCCGAGAGGTCAAGCAGGATGAGAATAGAATAGTGGCCGTGTTTTTTAGCAGTTAGGAGGTCGTTGGTGACTTTGGTGAGGGCAGTTTCAGTTGAGTGTAGGGGACGGAAGCCAGATTGCAGGGGGTCAAGTAGGGAATTGGAGGACAGGAAGAGGGAGAGGCGGTTGAAGACTAGTTTTTCTAAGAGCTTTGATGTGAAGGGAAGCAGGGATACAGGGCGGTAGTTGGATGGAGAGTTGGGATCTAGGGATGGTTTCTTTAGTAAAGCAGTAACCAATAAACAACAAGTGAGTAGTCAGTCTTAGCCACGCCCTCTTTTCTTGTATGCGGAACGATCAGGAGAGCCGTGATGTGGAAATCCAGTGATCCCAGAAGTAGGAAAAAACCCGGAACTGAAGAAGAGGAAGCCAAGACGAGACAGGAATCAACAGGATGGACCGTCGTAGGGCCAGAAACCCGCAGGCGTCCGAAAGGATGAAAGTCCAACGGGACCGTAGAAGGAACTCAAACTAAGGAGGAAAACAGAGGATACGTGAAAGTACCATGTGGCGGAGTTTTGCCAAGCAACAGTGACCTAACTGACTTGCTAAAAGCTAAGCATTATCAATAGTTAATCAAATGAGAGAGTAGCCCTAGGCTAGGCTAACTAGACATGCATAAACGCAAACCCTACTAAGGGGAAGGAAAAAGGTTATACAAATGATGTACAAAGTCGATGACGTGTAGAGAAGCAATTTAATTGATATGTTTATTTATTTTATTTTTTTGAACATAACAAAATCTAGAACAATGCGAAGAAACACGGGCACGGGCCGGCGGGAAAAATATTCGCCTCCTGTCTTTATTAAAATTAAGATTATTCTAACACCAAGGCTGGAACAATCCACAATTTTATATCAAGTCAGGAGGCTTCATATTTTGCAGTTTCAAAGCTGCACTAAAGCCCCAGATGCATGGGAACAAGGACGAAAATAGAAGGTACGGAACGTAACCGCCCTAGACCAATCAGCGGCCGCAAGTATATCGGCCAGAGATCCCCCGGCGTCCGCAGCCGAGGAAACCGCCGCACCGCGCACGGAGTGGGCGCCGAAATGGGGAGCAACGCCCGCCAGAGACAGTAGCCAGCGAACCCATCTGGAGAGGGTAAGTGGAGAGACAGGTTTATAGGGAGAGACTTAAGAGACCAAGAGTTGGCCAGTCAGAGAGGAGCGCAAGGGACACAAATGGGAGAGGTAAGTATGAACACAACGAGCCACACACAACAGGGGATCGGAAGGAAAGTAAGGGTAGAAAACCGCAGGGGAAAGCGTTTTAGTACGCCTGGTTAATGTGAAGACGACGCCTTCAGGGGAGAAGACCACAGCGTGCGCATCGAAGGCCCTAACATCGGAGACGCGCCGAAAGGACACCAAACACAAAAGGACTGTTAGTTTGGCCGAGAGCTGACGCAGGGAAAGCGAATCGTTGTCCGGCCAGCTGCGCAGGAAATCTAGCATAAGCGCCACGTCCCAAAACACAGCGTACTTAGGGGCCGGCGGGCGAGCAAGCCGAATGCCTCGGAGGAGACGACATACGGAAGGGTCCCGATCCACAGAAATGCCTCCCAGGGGAACGTGAGCTGCCGATATGGCCGAGCGGAACAGATAAATGGTACGATATGATTTACCAGACGACGACAGGTCCGCCAGGAAGTTCAGGACTAAAGTTAAAGGTGCTGTAACGGGATCAGCCTCTTGTAGCACACACCAGCTACACCAAGTCCTCCAGGCGTACCGGTAGCTCTTTCATGTGCCTGGAGCCCAGGATTCCCATAACAGGGATCGAGCTGCTTCCGATAGGCCTGGCAGTATGCAGGGTCCCCGGAAATCGTCCAAGCCACCAGAGGAAGGTTGCCCTTCAGGACCATCGGATGTGGCCCGCCTTGAGGATCCGTCAGAATGGAATGGAATGATGGGAGCAGAAGCGGATGAAGACACGAAAGTTCCAGCGTCAGTGGGAACCAGGGCTGAGCGTGCCATAGAGGCGTGAGTAGGAGAAGTCGAATCCCTCGCCTGCGGACTTCCTGAATTGTACGCGTGATCATCTGGAATGGTGGGAAAGCGTAGGCCCCCCGACGGTGGCCAGGGTTGGAGGAAGGAGTCCACCGCCTTCGCCTGCGGATCCGGGAGCCAACTGAAGTAGGCCGGTGTCTGATGGTTCAAGCGAGAAGCGAACAGATCGAGGTGAAGGGGTCCCCTCCGTAGAGACAGACGTCGGAACATCGGGACGTCCAATTTCCAGTCGCTGGAATCTCTCCAATGTCTTGAGAACCAATCCGCCACATAGTTGGAGGTACCGGGCAGGTATTCTGCCTTGAGGGAGATGTTCCGTTCCAGACAGTAATTGAAGAGGGATAGCGTAAGGTCCGACAGAAGCTTGGAGCGGGAGCCCCCCAGCCGGTTGACATACTGGACCGCCGAGATGTTGTCCATTCGGAGGAGGAGAGCGCAGTCCCTGAGGTCCTGGGTAAAGCTGCGGACGGCGAAGGAGCCGGCGATGAGTTCCAAGCAGTTTATATGAAGATGTTGTTCCTCTGGTGTCCATGCATCGCCCGTGGATGCGGAGCCACAGGTCGCTCACCAACCCGATTGGCTGCCATCCGATTCCAGCACGAAGTCCGGTAGGGAGCCGAAGATGGCTCGCCCATTCCATGCCTCCATGTGGCGCAACCACCAAAGGAGTTCCACTCTGACCTCTGGAATGACGGGAACCAACTGGTCGTAGGAGGGGTTGAGGCGGAGGTACGCGGCCTTCAAGCGCTGCATCGCTTGGTAGTGCAGCGGGCCGGGAAATATGGCCTGAATGGATGAAGAGAGTAGGCCTACCACCCTTGCCAGATCTCGAAGGCAGATGGTCTCCGACGAGAGGACTCCTCGCAAAGCCTTTTTGATGGCCCGAAGCTTTTGTGGAGGGAGGCGGAGCTGACAGGACTTGGAATCTATGTCGAATCCTAGGAAGGTGATTATCTGAGCCGGACACAGTGCTGACTTGTCCCTGTTGATGAGGAAGCCCAGGTCTTGCAGGAGAGTCATCACCAGAGTCGTGTGTCGGGTGGATTGGGCCGGGTCTTGGGCTAGTAGCAGTATATCGTCCAGATAAATGATCGTCCTGATGCCCTGAGCCCGTATGGAGGCCATAACCGGTTTGAGGAGCTTCGTGAAACACCATGGCGCGGAACTGAGGCCGAATGGCAGGCAGGTGAAGTGCCACAGGTCGTGGTGCCAGAGGAACTGTAGGTACGGTCGGTGAGCATGATGGACCGGTACCGTGTGGTAGGCGTCCGTGAGGTCCAGTCTCGTGAACCAGTCGCCGTCTCGGAGAAGATCTCTGAGTAGATGTATGCCCTCCATTTTGAAGTGGCGATAAGACACGGAGGTGTTGAGGGCCTTTAGATTTATAACTGCCCGGAGGTCCCCAGATTTCTTGTGTACTAGAAATATATTGCTGATGAAGCGCAGGGATCTGACGCGGGAAGGATTGCTCCTTTCAGTTGCAAAGCACGAAGTTCCCTGTCTATCAGTGCTGTCTCCTGCAAGGAGTAACAGGCTAGAGGCGGGGAAGCAGACTGGACAGGGGCCTGGGAGAAGTCTATTGAAAAACCAGTCACCTTTCGCAGAATCCACGAGTCGGACGTGAGCTCGCGCCATTTGGGAAGGAAAAAGCGCAATCGACCCGCGACCGGTATGTGTGGAAGCGGGAGAGTACTTACCCGCGGAATTTCGGCGTCTGGGCCTGCCGAAGCCACGGCCGACGGGAACTCCCCGTGCCAAGATTGGACTGGGTCGGTACTGCACGTCTGTGCCCTGAGTTGAGGTTTGAAGGCGAGGTCTATATGAAGTGTGGTAGCGGCTGGCGACCCGACCTCTTGGTGCGCCAGCCCTGGAGGAAAAACGAGTTGTAGGATGGAATACTCGTTTCATGTTAGATTGCACCTTCTGCAAATTGGTGTACACATTGACCTTGCGGTTCAGCTCTCTTAAAAAGAGGTCCCCGAACAGCAACCCCTTAGCCGCAGGACCCAACTCTTTTGTGCACATAGAGGTAAGTTTTGCATCAAATCGGAAAAGTGCCGCTTTGCGGCGTTCGGAGGAGATGCCCACATTGGCATTTCCTAAGAGGCAAAGCGCGCGTTGTGCCCATTCGCGAACTAAAGCCGGATCGAGCGGGGTGTTATTATTTAGCGCTTCGTCCGCCATGACAAAAATCAGGGAAAGGGGACCGGAAACGTCTAGCAACTTGTCTTGAGCACCACGGAGGCCCTGTTCCAGACCCCGACGAGGATCCCTGCCAGCCTTCCCCATGAAGGTGACGAAATCCTCGTCGAACTCCGGAGTCAGGGACACCTTATCCGGGAGCGTCGGGCGAGGACATTCCGCACGCAAGCGAGCTCTATCGGTTTTCTCGAAGGGGCAGCATAGCCAAAAGCGTAAAATCTCCACAATATGGTCCGGTGGGATCCATGCGGGTGACCTGGGGTAGGTGGTAGTACGCGGGTCGAAGTACGGGATACCTCTGGCGTCGAGGAGCAGTGTTGAGGTATCCGAAGGTGCTAGAGTGCGAAGTGGTGGCGCGACTGAAAGAGGTATAACGGCCAAAGTACCAGAACGGGGCTCACCCGTAGAGCTAGGAGTAACCGGTGGGTCACCGGTGGTCTCTGCTCCTTCCTCCTCCGGGTAGTCAGCCCGTTAGTCATCCAGGTCGCAATCATCATCCCCATCGTGGTGGGTGGATATGCGAGAGGATTTTTTGGCGGGGCCCTTGCCCTATCCTGCAGATTCAGACTGGCCCCTCCAGGGCCTTTTGCGTGATGGAGCGGCTGCGTCAGATTGATCGGACTGAGAGTCCACAGATTGAGCCGGGGACTGGGCCCGAGAAAGTACCGGAGGCTCCGGCTGGGGAAGTGGAGGCAAAGCTGCTAGGGCTATAGGCAGAGATAGCAGTAAGGAGCCAGGCCTTAAGCTCCTCCTGATTAATTGTACTTAATTGTGGAGGGTCCATCAAATGGAGAGTCACGGGGCTCACCCGTTGCTTATTGCAATATATGTATATATCGATATGAATCCGCGGCGTATCGCAAATACCAAGCCGTGTGATCGGGGCTCACCCAATGAAGTGCGGGCCGTTTTAATAAACAAGGCCGCCGGGGTATGAACAGAACGTGTCTGGTACAAAGGGGTATATCGGGGCTCACCCGAGTAAGTTGCGGGGTCCTGCGGAGAAGCGGTAGGCTGTGACCGGGTATGTGAGAGTGCTGCTGTCTGTCATAGGAGCACGCTCCGAATGGCGGCAAATGAAGAGAGGACGAGCCCCTAAGATGGCCGCCAGGGTGCACAAGCGCAAAGGGGATGCCACGCTCTGAGGGAAAAGTTTGCGCACGCGCGTTGGCAATGCAGGGAAAACGTTAAATAACGCGCAAAGCAATGAGGCGTAAAATCGCCGATAGTCACCTGGCGGTCAGAGGGTAAAAAACGCTCGGCCCGCCGGGAGACCAACAGCAAAAAGGCAATGCGGAACCTGCAGGCGGGATAGCGCCCGCACAGCAGGGCGAACCTAGGAAGAAGACAAATCAAGTCAAATACAGTTAAAATCCTATAGACATTAAAATGAAAATAATTATATTAATGAAAAAAACAACAATCTGATGAAATACAATCGAAAAACAGTTAAACTAGGTCTGACAACCAGGAGCTGTTTGCAAAACGTCTCACCTGGTCGCCAGCAGCAAAGAAAGAGGGCGTGGCTAAGACTGACTACTCACTTGTTGTTTATTGGTTACTACTGTTGCTATGTAAACTTTCCTTTGCTGCTGTTGTTTAGTAAAGAAAAGAGATTGCAAAATATGAAGCCTCCTGACTTGATATAAAATTAAATAATCAAAGGTATCATAAAAATTGGAATGTACTAAGCATGCCTGAGAGGTGGAAGGGAATCTGGGAGATGCCAGTGGGTGGCTGACCACTCCTCAGTGGGCGGGTTGGCCACTCCTCAGTGGGCGGGCTGGCCACTCCTCAGTGGGCATGAAATCTTAGCAGCACACGAAGTGTATAAATTTCATCCACAGTCTCTCCCACGTGCTTACTTTTTAAGGTCATTTCAGTGAAAAGCAGTTTGCCGTGTTTTCAACCCAGCCTCAGGGGGCAGATTCCTCGAAGTATAGGTTTCTGTTTTCTATTCCATTTATTTTGCTTCTTGTCTAAATACTAATTGTAAAATCTTTTTATATCTGTATATGCCCAGTGATCACTTTTTTCATCATAATAAATTCATTTATTAAACTCTGCCTTTATCTGATACAAGAATCACGTTACCCGGAGAGACATTCATATAATAGCCTTGAGTTTCGAAATGAACTACTAAATTGGGTTGGTGGGGTTGGTCTACTAAACTGTTTTGGGGTGTATAATTGGAGGGAGCATCAGGTCATCTTTGTTTCATACATATATACACAGTAAAACCTTGGATTGAGAGTAACTTGGTTTGAGAGTGTTTTACAAGAAGAGCAAAAATCTTTTAATAAATTTTGACTTGGTATACAAGCGATGTCAAAGTACGTACGCTTTGTCTGCCGAGCGTCACGTCATGACTGAGGCCATGGTCACCTTTCCTCCCTGCTTTTGTGGCAGCATTCTGGCAGATTGACGGGGAGGGCCACACGGGTGTAACATGTATAATAGTATCGCACATTACACCGGACAGGGTGAAATCCTCACAACAGATAGCAGTGATCCTCCTCTCCATTATTTCTTACGCTTTGATATAAGAGCGCATTGGATTAAAAGAATGTTTCTGGAATGAATTATGCTCGCAATTGTGTGTATGCGTGTGGGTGTGTGTTAGACCTGTGGTGGCGGCATTTAATTCTGGGAAGTGGACATGGGATAGTGGGCTACATAGTAATTATTTTGGGTCTAGTGCAGAGGGATAGGGATTTTTAGCCCTACATCCACTTTGCCAAGTCACGTGTCCTTTTGGAATAAATTAATTACATGACACCTTCCTCCGGTAAGAAAGTACAACAAAGAAGCGCTCTCTACCCACAAGACACCTTTTATTTGCTGATACTTTCCCAATAAAGGGAAGAAAATATAAAGTGCTTTGTGTGATTTCAAGAGGATGAGTTAAGCTATCTGACTTCAAACATATCCTGCACCATGTGACATTCACTTCCTGTACATGATCCTGGGGTTCCAGAATAGGAAAACAGGCGCTCCCCCCCCCCAGTGAAACAGATGCTGCACCTCAAGAATCACCTCAGAAAGTTTTAGCTTTATATACAGTTCCCATACAAGGAACAAGCTACAGTGACAGAGCTTTCTGGAAGATTCAGGTACTACAAGCAAGCGGCTTCATACAGTAACACCGTTCATTCACTCCCCTGTCTTTTCTGGACTCACTCTCTGCGTGACTATATACAGTGAGGAGCGGCCATCTTACCTACCCCCTACGCTCACCACCAAACAGCTGCCAGGGCACAGGTCAGGACCGCGACCACCTGTGAGTACAGCTTCCCTAATGCTTACCGCTGCAGGACACCGACCGGCACCATCTGAAACAGTCATCCATCGCTGACAAGGTAACAGAACCGCACGCACTGGCTAAAGGCCTACACACGCCTGCGATATAGCAGAACTCAGACCTTCACCAGAGACCACGCACGAGAATATCAGGACAGACACCGCACAAGGGAGCGATAACCTGGACACTGACGCCGCTACACAACTGCGACCGATGTAAGAAGGCGCAAGGCCTAAGCGTACAATCAAGCAAACAGAAAAGGACCGTGAAAACTATGAAGCTAACATTGACAGGCACTGCGTAAAATTAGCAAGAGTCACATAGATAAGAATAGTGGTATTTCCAGATAAAAGATGGGGAATATTATGGAATCAGATCCCTTATTTGTTTCCCCCCTATGTTTTTACTTAAAATGGATTAGTCCACTATCCCTAACTCTCATCGATAGAAACTTTTTTCCTTTCAGTCTAACCATAAAAGCTTGTGAACAGCATCCTGTCTATATTGGGCTATTGCATCCTGTTTTGCCTTCCTCCCATAACAAAGCACACCGAGAGAACTCTGTCAATAAAGACACCTTTTATTTGCTGATGCTTTCCCAATAAAGTGACTTTGTGATTTCAGAAGGGGATGAGTTAAGCTATCTGACTCCAATCATTTTGCATGTGACATTCACGTCTTGCATGTGACCCTGGAATAGCCATGGTCCATAAAACTGGACTTCCACAGTGTCACAAGCATGTCACTGGCTTTGCAAACCAGCTGAGGAACTTGCATAAGACGCAGGCGCGCACACGC